>JXCR01144727.1:50816-95585 GCA_002079205.1 Phalaenopsis hybrid cultivar | reverse complement strand
CCACCACCCCCACCCCCACCCCCACCCCCCAACCCCACCTCAATTTTACTGATATCCTCTCAGTGATACAGTGTATTTTACTAAATTTTATATACTCATGAACGATACGAGACCCTACGTTCTAAAAAGGATTCAACAGTAGGTAAAATAATAATCTTTTATTTTTCAAATCTCTCAATCTATTACTTGTTATCCCTTTTTGCTTTAAAATAAATGATTAAAAATTTAGTAAAGAGAACTAAGCAATAGGCTATCCCAAAGACAATCAAATATAACAATATTCCCAATGAAGCAAATAATCATATAGTTCATAACAGAGATACAAGTAGTCAAACTTGAGATTTCACAAGTTAACCCGACATGCCACTTCAGTTCAAACCCACCTTGAAAATCTAGATTTTGGTTGACCTAAAATTTTTTTGGATCGGATTCTAGTTATGATTATTAACCCATTTAATTTTAGGGTCGGGTTCGGATTGAACTGCCAACATGAAATTTATCCAAATTCGATGCATTTACCATAAATTAACCCAAGATTTTCTTGAAATTGACCAAAGTTTGACCTGGATTTTCTTGAAATTGGGCTCGAGTTAGTAAGTTGAGGGTAGGTGGGATTTTAGTTAGACTTTTTGACCCATTTAAGGTTTTAATATTTGGGTTGGGACAATTTCACGTCAGACCCAAATCCGACTCGAGAACTCAATTTGAAACCCATAAGTAGAACCCTATAACTATGTAATCTATAACTTATAGATAACAAATAGACTAAAATACCAGGTGAGGCTAAAAATAGAAATAAAAAATAATATAATCTATAAGAAATCACTGCAATATTTACGTGGCAGCCAAACAAACTGGAGGCTAAGAAGATCATTAATTTCTATGAATGTTTTCCGACAAAGGCTGAATGCCTTTTCTTGTTTTATTAGAAAGGCAATAGTCCATATCGTCTTTAATAAAAAGGAATGCCATATCAATCAATAGATAACCCCTACCTTAAAAAAGTAGTAATCTTAAGTTTCTGGTTATTATAACAAACATAAGGATTGCTTTAGCACCTTCACATGTAACAAATTAGTATTTTGACATACCCAAATCAAGATCCAATAAGATTGTACAAGACAAATCAATCAAACTAATATATAAAGATGATTAGTCATTCTAGACAATTAATAAGCTTAAGGTGTATAATCATGAGAGTGTAAGAATAGACTTTCTAATAAACAAATCAATCGAGCTAATATCTGAATATGGTTAGTTTTTTTGGACAATTAACAAGCTTAGATTGCACAACAATGATAATATTAAGAGTAAACCATCCCATATTTCTAATGCTGGAAGCAATGTAAGATTCATAATAATATTTCAATAAGTCACGATTAATAATCTAAGATTAGATAAATAAATCATAAGAGTTCTTATTGGCAATGGATAATTTTTCATAGACTTTAAAAAAGGTCAGAACATATTAATGGATCTCCATGAGAATGATATTTACGATTGATTAATATTTTAGAAGAATTGTGATTTTATATCAAGCTAGCCGAAAGTCTCTGTCAAAAGATGACATTTCCATATAATTTCATACAAAGAATAATGTTATCAAAAAAGTGTTTTACAGCCTAAAATCTCCAAAATATAATAGGAAAAAGAAATTGATTATGAATGATTTGAGCAAAGCCAAATTCCATTATTGAATTTGCTTGTACTCTATCGTGGCTACATAATGGGAGATCATCATGGTATTATTGTTTTTGAGGGATTTGATTGGCGTTCGAGTTTATTTTGAGTTGTGCTAGTTGGGATGATCAAATTTTCTCTTATAAACCTCTGAGAGAGTACAAAAAAATAAGATATTACAACTTTTCTTATCTGATTTAAATGTTCCGATTTATGAGCGTTCATAAAATGTTAAGATGAAGATAAGCTATTCATATAATATAACATTATAAATATTTCAAAATGCAATATTACTAATTTTATCTATGTAAGTGTTATGAATCTACTTTCTCTATATTTTAATTAAAATAAAAGNCCCCCTTAATTTACAACCTAAATGTCATGCCAAAATGTCATTATAATTTAATTTTATTAATATGGAATAATAAAAGGTAGAATTCTCAAGAGAGGGATTGTCATTTTCGAAAAATCTCATAATATAAATGTAGCTATCAATTTCTCCTCAATATCAGCATCTCATGAACTTTGAAGCACACCGAAAATTGTGGAACTACTTGATAAGATAATTATAATATTTACAAACAATAAACTATTACTTAATCAATTATTTCATAGAAGTTATTTTGAGAGTCTGATATATACCATGTAAAGATATGAACATATAACATTTAAACTTCAAATAACACATTAAAAAAAAAAAATTGCAACTAAAAATGGTGGGATCAATATCACAAATCAAATTAGAAACAAAAGCTTAACTAATCTCAAGAACAAAGATCACGAAGTTCTGAATTCGGGTGCAGAATAATTTCAGTGATTAAACAACAGCTTTTAGGATAATGGAAATAAATACTTTGTATTACAATCAAATCAATATAAGGAAGAATGTAAAAATAAGTATTTGAAAGACATTATAGCCCTGTTTTGCAAGATTTAGCATAGCTATCAAATAATTAAATAGCATTTGAAACAGCATTTTGGGATGCAGGTTTGCTTGAATTTTATTGATGAGCAATGAAATATTATGTTAGATATTATGTACTTAAGGATATATTTAAGAAATTGATATTTCTCTTATAATTGAGCAAATATATTGTTGAATCCTTTCGGGATGTAAGGTCTCGTATTGTTCGTGAGTGCATACAACCCGACAAAGGCCTTGTAACGCAGAGAGAATATGAGAGAGAGAGAGAGACATGAATGTGAGTCATGAGAGAAAATCTCAGAGAATATATTGAGCTCTTATCTCTGAGCCGAAAAAGTTTGGCTTGTCGGAGGCTGCCTTAGATACAACATTTTTGTAAGAAAGAGAGAGGTAAATAGGTAACGAACCTGCTCAGAAGATATCCCTTGATCTTCCCTTGAATTCCCTTTCATACACAAGAAATAAAAGTTACAAAATAATAAATGAGACACATTTCATACTCTATAGTGCCCTTCTCGGGCGTCTTCATAAAATAACTGTGACGTAGATGTCTGATGAAGCTGGTATGACGCCCATTCTTGATGTCCGGACAGAAATACCAAGATGTGAATATGGCTTGCACTTTTAATGATGGATTGAAAAATTTTATTATTAGTCATGATGACCTTCTCCGATAGCTGCCTCCACATAAATGGGCTAAACTGTCTTTGCAAGTGGAATGAATATCACCATTTTTGATAAGTGGGATCGATTCAATCACTTCGGCAAACGGGCTAGAATAAATCCAAGTGGGCTTGATTCAACAACTTCAGCAAGTCAACTTAATTTGAAAAACTAAAGTAAAAAATAGTTGCAAAATCATATTTACGTATATATTTAGTTTTTGGATTCTCTCAACTCTTTGATGGGTTATCCATTAGAAGAATGGGAGAATGAAGATTTTTTTTTTTTTTTTTTGTTTCTTATCTAACCTTTTTCTTTCAGAGAACTTTGAGGCGAGAATGCAACATGTCTTGAGAATCGACCCTTTTTACCTAACGTATTCATTGGTTGATCCTACGAGGAACTGAACTCACCTTTGTTCAATAAGACTCCGGGACTAGCCTTTGCCTATGGGCGCTTTGTGCTTTCCCTGCAGATAGTAGTATCTTGGGTGCTGTTAACAATGGAGATCCAATTTTTCTTTAGGCACCATTGCTCCCCTACGAGGAAGGGCCATTCCAACAATTTTGTTATGCCTATTGAAATCTTTTTATATGGACCCTTAGTTTTTGTTCCAGTGGTTATGTTGAGTGAAAGTGAATTCAGAGAGGATTCACTTTCAGATACTTTTTGTCACATCAAAAGATAAGTTGGGGCCATAAAGAACATTGATTATAACATTTATTAAATAAACAAGTGTGTATACTCCTTCAGGGTTTTTATTGCATGCGGAAGAACAACATTGTGCTATGTACATTTTCTTAGAAGTTTCATTACTGAGATGAGTAAAATCGCTTTGGGAAATATGAATATCTTGATGCCCGTTTAGAGGAGATTCTTCATCATGGGAAGCTGATAGCTCTCATGAAGTTGAACAAAGAATCAAAAAAATTCTGAAAAGGATGGAGTTATTGAGGAGGGTTCTTCTTCAATTTTGTTGAAGAAATCAGTGATCTCCTCGGACACCTTCAAGGATTCATTGCAAATGGCAAATTTTATGGAAGATGTGTCTTTTTCACAACTAGAATTCCACCTGTCAGTGAATGCTTCTCTTAATTTGAACGATCCGAAGGCTTCTCTTAATTTGAACGATCCGAAGGAGAGACAGCTTCCAGACGTACCAAAGGAACAGGGAGAACCTTTCACTACTGTTTTTATTGCACTTGGCCCTATTGGTGTGCTTTTTCTAATTTTTATTCATGAATCTTTGATTTATAATCTCTAAGCCAAAACCCTATTCTAATATGCGGTGGTGGTGCAGGTGAAATCAAAGACCATCCATCTTGTCCTGGAGAAACCTGTGAAAAACCCATGAAGTTTGGGGCATCTGTCCCAGCCTTATTGCTTAAAGTAAAATTTTATACCAAGGCGATGACATTCTACCCGTTGAAGGTAATGTAATGCAGTTTTGTCAATTCAATTTTTTTTTTCTTGCCGAACATGATATTCTGTTTCTTTCAGAGAAATTAATGGATAAGGTCTTGAAAGCCTTGGAATGAAGAATGTTGAGACTGGGTTTTTGCCCAGAATTGCTGACTATATCAGTGCTATATATACTAGATTATTGCACACGCAAGGGCATATTGGCAATCAAGAAATGGAAGGGCTCATTGCTGGTCAGAGGTTCCATGAGTAAAGAAAAGTGTTTGAATGGGAGAGTGTTGTAGTTTGTTAGAACATAGAAACCACAAATGCTTAGTTATCATTTATTAGGTAGTGGTTGGAGCTAGGCAATCTAGACAATTTTGTGGCCTGTAGCCGGATGCTGGTCTGATGCCTTCTCACTCAGGAATCATTAGCATGGAGAACATTTGAAAAAACATGATTTGAATATGTTCCATGGTTGACCTTGCGTCCGGTCATGTAAACTGAGTGTCCTTTTTGAATTTTGTACTTGTATTAACGACTATTAATCAATATTTTTGAGATGTTGTTTAGCCACTTTCTATTTTATTTTTTATTTTTTTCTTTATTATGTCTCATAATTTATAATTCTGTATGGTATCCGCAGCCATTGGGCTACATTTAATGAAGCGAGAGGATTTTTTCTATTTACACACTTTGAGAGAGATTGGGAAAGAAGAAAGACAAAAAAACAACGCACTTCTTGCTAACACTTTCCTAACTCTTTTCTGAGCTTTTTATATGGCATCTAGTTTGGGAAAAACAGGAATATCTTTCCCGTCAGCAAGACATCACACAAGCGGACAAAGAACAGGTGGCTCAGGCTCAATCGAAGTATGTTTTTGGTAATATCATGACTTTATGAGTGACAAGGAGATAAGAATCTTTCAATGTGATGCACAAGCATGAAATCTGTATAAATCATGAGCAATTTAATTTTTGTTTGTGGTTTATACTCTTTGAAATTCTTCAGGCTTAGTTTTGTTCATATTAGCACTAACTCGATTGTGAGTATGATAATGTTGTTTGTATGCTTGTTCAGATGTTTTATACTAGTCTATGAACCTATTCCATCATTTCTTTCAGCTAAAGAAGTAAAGTGATGGAATAGTCATGTTTTCTTTACACTTGAAAATGATGGGTCTAACGAACAAAATACCAACTAATTGAAAAAAGCGTTATTATCTTGCATGTATTTTGAGTGGTTGGGAGGTTCCAATAAATATCGGACACATGGGATGGAGGATTTCTAACTCCATGGCAATTACCTAGAAGGGAATAGAGGAGTTATAATGCCTTGAGGAAGGTGCAAACAAATATCATTGATTTTACCTCTCCTGGCTTCCTCAAGAGCATATTGGAAGGTAATGAATCTATCACTATATATGTATTTTATAGCTTTGGTAGAATGGGTCATTTCATCAGTTCAGTTGGTGAATAACATGAGCTTGGTTGTTTGATTCATAGGTGAGAAGCATATTTGTGTCTAGCCAAATGCATTTTTGCAATCCAGGGTCCTTCCATGCCTATTGGTGTTACGGGGCCTTTGACGATGGCGTAGAGCAGAGTGCAAGAAGAAGAGGGTTAAGAATACGTTTCGCAAATGATTTCTCATTGTGAAGAAGTTTAGGCCACACATCTTAGATTATTGTTAATAGAGGGGCCTCCAAAAAGCTCTATAGTGATGCAATCTCCTTACCTAATGTTAGAAGACAAAGGAAAAAGTTCATTGAAACAAAAATTTTTCTGAGATGTCCCAATCAGGTTACGGTATTGAAGTGACTAAGAAGACTATGCTAGAATCACGCAAGAGTTATTTGACAAATGTTCCATTGGTTACTCCAAACATGGAAGATAGTTTCATGATATTGAATAAGCTGGTGGTAGGTTGTTGGTTTACTTGAGCAAAGACAAGTTCAATGATGTCGTGAGGTGTGTGTTGGTACTTGCCCCAGACATTCTAATTGGGTCTGATCAAAATGAAAGGACACTAGCTACTTCATTGATTTTTCAGTGAAGTTCCGAGATCAAGCCAATGAAAATGACACCCCATACCATTTATGATCATCTGAGTGAATTTATTTTTTATTGTAAAAGATAATTCATAGAATAAGATTGCTTATCCAATAAAAATGAGTTTGTATTAATTTTTTGTATAAGTATCTTTAATTTTTTATGTACTTAATTGAGCAAGAGCATTCTTTTAGTATGATGATGCTATTTGATATGATAGAGCCAATGTTCTATTTTTAAATTTTCAAAATTTTTAATTTGCATCATCACTCTGGAGGTGTTATTACGATAGTACCCCTCAGTCTTGCCATATAGTTTGTGTGGCGGTTTGAATTCCTAGCAATATTTTTTCCTCTATAAACATTATCTGGGAGGTGTACCAAATTCATGACTATCTTCAAACCTTTTAGCCGATGATTTCTTTGTTATTGCTATGTCCATAGCTTCTGAAGAGGTTTCTCTCACCAAACTAGGACTACTTGATGAAAAGAAACAGTGGACTATTTCATTCTCATGGCTTTGGAGCCAACCCAGNGTCTAACGAACAAAATACCAACTAATTGAAAAAAGCGTTATTATCTTGCATGTATTTTGAGTGGTTGGGAGGCTCCAATAAAAATCAGACACATGGGATGGAGGATTTCTAACTCCATGGCAATTACCTAGAAGGAAGAGAGGAGTTATAATGCCTTGAGGAAGGTGCAAACAGATATCATTGATTTTACCTCTCCTGGCTTCCTCAAGAGCATATTGGAAGGTAATGAATCTATCACTATATATGTATTTTATAGCTTTGGTAGAATGGGTCATTTAATCAGTTCAGTTGGTGAATAACATGAGCTTGGTTGTTTGATTCATAGGTGAGAAGCATATTTGTGTCTAGCCAAATACATTTTTGCAATCCAGGGTCCTTCCATGCCTATTGGTGTTACGGGGCCTTTGACGATGGCGGAGAGCAGAGTGCAAGAAGAAGAGGGTTAAGAATACGTTTCGCAACTGATTTCTCATTGTGAAGAAGTGTAGGCCACACATCTTAGATTATTGTTAATACAGGGGCCTCCAAAAAGCTCTATAGTGATGCAAGCTCCTTACCTAGTGTTAGAAGACAAAGGAAAAAGTGTTCATTGAAACAAAATTTTTTCTGAGATGTCCCAATCAGGTTAAGGTATTGAAGTGACTAAGAAGACTATGATAGAATCACGCAAGAGTCCCTTCGACAAATGTTCCATTGGTTACTCAAAACATGGAAGATAGTTTCATGATATTGAATAAGCTCGTAGTAGGTTGTTGGTTTACTTGAGCAAAGACAGGTCCAATGATGTCGTGGGGTGTGTGTTGGTACTTGCCCCTGACATTCTAATTGGGTCTGATCAAAATAAAAGGACACTAGCTACTTCATTGATTTTTCAGTGAAGTTCCTAGATCAAGCCAATGAAAATGACACCCCATACCATTTATGATCATCTGAGTGAATTTATTTTTTATTGTAAAAGATAATTCATAGAGTAAGATTGCTTATCCAATAAAAATGATTTGTATTAATTTTTTGTACAAGTATCTTTAATTTTGTATGGACTAAATTGAGCAAGAGCATTCTTTTAGTATGATGATTCTATTTGATATGATAGAGCCAATGATCTATTTTTAAATTTTCAAAATTTTTAATTTGCATCATCACTCTAGAGGTGTTATTACGATAGTACCCCTGAGTCTTGCCATATAGTTTGTGTGGCGGTTTGAATTCCTAGCAATATTTTTGCCTCTATAAACATTATCTGCGAGGTGTACAAAATTCATGTCTATCTTCAAACCTTTTAGCCGATGATTTCCTTGTTATTGTTATGATCATAGCTTCAGAGGAGGTTTCTCTCACCAAACTAGGACTACTTGATGAAAAGAAGCAGTGGACTATTTCATTCTCATGGCTTTGGAGCCAACCCAGAGTTAACGCTTGCCTTGTTAATGGGTTTGCCAAAGAAATATGTCTTTGATAAGGTTATCATTCTTTGGAGGCAAAAGCTGATGAGTCACCTAATACTTATGTGCAAGGAGAAATTTGTTGATACTATGATCAATTTAGACAGATCCAGCTCCACTTTCCCTCATCCAAAAAGTTTTAGGAGGTTTTATACTTTTATGAGTTAGTGATGGAATATATCTATCCCAACTTAATAGTTCTGATTAAACTAAAGGCATATGTAGATGGAATAATAATATTTACTTCCTCTTTTGTATCTTTTGTTGACCTCAAACACATGGTTCGTCAATGGCTGAAGAAGTTATGCTTCATGAGAAATGAGGGAGGATGGAAGATTCTTACAACTACTCAAAGTCTTGCTTCTAGTGTGGTTCTGAATGAATTGGGTTTTTCTNCAAAAAGTTTTAGGAGATTTTAAACTTTTATGAGTTAGTAATGGAATAGATCTATCCCAACTTAATATACTTTCTGATGATGACCATCCTATTCTTGCAATGTTAAAACTTACATTTTCAATGTATCTATTTATGGTTCTGATTAAACTAAAGGCATATGTAGATGGAATAATAATATTCACTTCCTCTTTTGTATCTTTTGTTGACCCATGGTTCGTCAATGGCTGAAGAAGTTATGCTTCATGAGAAATGTGGGAGGATGGAAGATTCTTACAACTCCTCAAAGTCTTGCTTCTAGTGTGGTTCTGAATGAATTGGGTTTTTCAGAGCTGGAAGAATTCAACTATCCTTGTGTTAAGGATAAACAATTTGATGTAAAAAACTTCATCATCTGTAGTTATCTAAAAAATTTTTTATGTTGTACGACTTCATCTCTTTTGTCTATTTACTTATTNAATTCAACTATCCTTGTGTTAAGGATAAACAATTTGATGTCAAAAACTTCATCATCTGTAGTTATCTAAAAAGTTTTTTATGCTGTACGACTCCATCTCTTTTGTCTATTTACTTATCTTAGTAGTAGCCTTCCAACCTTACTTTGGATGAGCATTATTTCTGTATTTTAGGGAAGAGTGATAAGCTTCTTGTGGAGATGACTGATGATATGAGATCTCGGTTGGCTGAAATTCATGAGGTGGTGCCAAAGTGCAAGCCTCAATTAACACGAAGGGTTGCGTAATCATCTTGGTTGACGGCAATGATGTGAAACCAGATGCTCCTCTAATGTCCCATAAGTATTGTGACTATAAAGAGAGAAGCTTCAGCCTCAGAAGCGGCTGATGTCCTGTTTGTTCCCTGATCTCGTGCCAAAAGTGCTTGTTAGCCAAAAGATAAAGGTAAGCGGGTTATGATAGAGATCTTTCCTATGGAATTAATTCCCAAAGGATGTCATAAAAAATAACATAGGACACAACCACAAGTAAGGGATCTCACTTAGTTTTCTCTTAGCCATTTTCTGAGATGTCGGACGTCAGGAATTTGGCTTGAAGGGAAGAATAATTCAGATGAACAAGGCAAGGACTCATGTACTTGTTGATCTAAACCATGATTGCATTCCTGATGAGCCTTTCTCAAAAAAACCATCTTTTGTTGAGTCCACTACTTAAATATCCTACTTTAACAGATTCAACTAATGTACATAGACTGCAAATCCATCTAAAAATTATGGAGAGTTTAGTGAATGCTGAAAATGGGGGTATTTGATCTATCAGCCTCATGGCCAACTTCATTATTTATTTTGAGATCTCACCATAGCTCATGAAGAGGTGGTTTATAAGTTGGGATAGGTTGATTTGGAGAAGACAAAGCTGATGGCTGAAAATTCCAGTTTGGTGCATAAAATTGCATAATCATAACTAGAAAAATGTTACCTTATTTCATGAATGTCAAAGGATGCAAATGACCTCAATACCTATAGATATCACATTGAAAGTTTGAAGTAAAGGTTTATAATTTAATGGAGGTGTTAAAAGCTTGACCACTGGTAGTCGATGAGAAAAGTTGGGCCGATGACACCACTGCTCAAAAGTTATGGAAAAAGATTTTTTAATTAAAGAAAATCACAATAAAATTTATGAGTGAGCTGGCTGAGGAATCTTGATAGGAGGATTTGTTGTTTGATAACTTGGATGAGAATGTGAATCATTTTCTGAAGACTTTAATAGAGATGATACTATTTTCTTCTTCTATAAACAACTTTGTCAAATTCATGGAGTTCAACCTTTAAATTCTCTTAAAGAATTTCAAAAAATGTCCTTAAGAATAGGCCTATGCTTCTTTCTAAACATATGTTTGTATGTATAATTTTTTTATCAAGAATGTTGTATGAATCCTTTTAACTTGTTTGTAATAATTTTATATCAATTTTTATATGTATTTTGGATATCCATTTTATGCAAATGATATATTCTTCTTGCCCTCAGGTTAATAAAGTGAATATACTTTTTAGTCCTTTGGCTCAAGTCTTATTATATGCCTGAGCCAGTAATTTTTTCCTCAAGGTATGTCATTTCCTTAAACTGTTCAAGCCTTGCACGAGATGTATTAAGCGGATCTTGTTACTATCATCCTTGTGAACACTTTTAGACTTGCTTTTGAGATGGATCTCACACAACTCACCACTCGTTGTACAGAGGGGGGAATCTATTTGCTAGAGTCTTATCTGTGTCAAGAAAACTTGCTTTTAGACCTCAAAATTTGTTTGGTAATGTGAAAAATTTTCCTTGCTAGTGGTCTAGAAAAAGCTTTGGTGAGCATTTATGTAAAAAAACAATACGAATAAAGTCTTCTAGTTGTGGATTGACCATAACATTATTTAAGGCATTAAGCGTGACTAGTCGTTTTGGAGGTCACCTAATAAAGAGGTCAAGTTGCATCTATTATAAGATAAGAATAAGTTAATATAGATGAAAGTTTTGTTTTTATATTGTTTATGGGAAATTTAAGACTTTTAACCATTTTGTCCATGAATTTATGTCCTCGGGGCCTATAACAGAAGCTTGAATATCTTTGAATTTTGCAGTACATGCTAAATGATAAGTTAAATAAGTCTCCCCATAAGGAGAGTGTTACTTGCGTGATTTCAAAATAGACTCCTATGTGCGATGCAACAAAATGGAATGATTTTCCTCTGTAATAGCTTTAAGATTTTCACTCATTGACATCTGAAGCAGGTGGCTTCTCGTTTGTTGAATCCAAATGCTTGCTTGCTTGGATTATATATGCGGGAGAACCTCCCTCTTATTTGTTGAAAGAACTTGTTTCCCCTCCTCTAGAGTATTGAGGATCTCTCCTTTCTGAAGGTAATTTCTTCTGTCATGTTTGTCTCACTGGTGGAGTCACACTTATACGAGCATTGATTGCTCCTATAACAGAGTCCCATACCCAGATTAGCTTATTGTGAAGTACCAACAAGGTAATCATAGCAATTTTTTAGCCATTGATCTATTTTTTTTCTTGTCAAGTTCATTAAACCTCGAGTACCCAAAATGTTGCTCTTTAGCCTTTTTGTCTGAATGATTGGTTAGATTTTGTAGTGAAAACTTGATTAATTTTTAAAAGATGACTAGTAAGTTGAACATGTTAATTTCTATTTTAGGAAAATTTTGGCTGATCTGTAATACAATTTGACCAAAAAATTCCTGATTGTTTTATTTTATGTTCAGCTATTTGCTGATGCACTTTCTTCTTTCTACATTTATAAAGCCTTGGGCCAAAAATGTACTTAAGAAAATGATGGCATGACCAGCCAGGTACTAGTTACTATATTAGATTAAATGGGCCATTACCTTTTCTAGCTCTTTGTTTGGAAATAGGACAAGAATTGTTTTATCAAAATGGAGCCAATTAAAGGGATAAAAGCAAGAGTTACGAAGTAAAGATGTTAATGTGCTACCTGGCGTTTTATGAGAATATGAAAACATAGTAGAATATGAGAGAGAAAAAAATTATTATCCTTAGTATTTTCCAATGTGTCATTTCAGGAAAAGTTGTGTCTAATGTAGCACATTATCTAAAGGAAGCCAAAGGTCTACTTAGAAGAGCCCGCAAAAGTGCCCAATTAAGAGCCCATTTAAGGCCCATCATAAGAGTCCTGTGAAAAAGAAATATTTGAATTTATTTTATATTCCAATTTTAGTTTCTAAAATTTTTGAATTTTCTAACATTGTGTCTTTTATGTCTTTTCATAAAAAAAAATAAATTAGGAAGGTGGTTAGCACCTTACACTCTATTAATGATCACCTACTATCCTTCAAAAGTTACTCCCCTTTTTATTAACATTTTTTTATTTTAATCCCTATAAATAGGGCTAATATAATTATTTTGATCATTTATTGAATGAAATAGTTTGGTGAGAATTTTTTCTCTTATTACTTGGTTCTTGGTAGCTTCAAGTATTATTTTTTATTTGGTGAGATCAGGTATTTATCTTTGCTTTCCTTTTAAGTTATTCATTAATCCTCCATAACAATTACTCCTAACTTCTTTGACACTCTTCATCCACATCTTAAGATTCTTATTATATAAAAAAAAAAAGTAACAAAGACCTCACAATCGTTCTACTCTCCTCTTCATAGCCCTTGGGCAAGCAAGTGCATATTAAGGTCTAGTCTTATTCCATAACACTCAACACTATTGAGAACTCATCCAAAAACACCAATATAATCTAGATCATAATTCAATAACCTAAGCTAACTAAAAATAATCATTTCTAGGCATTTATCCAATCATAAGTGAATTTTCTTAAATATATTTCAACTTAGTCCAAACTAGCCTAATCAAGACTAGTCTTGGTATTTTAGTCACTGTTCCCTCTTAAATCTTTTAACATTACCCCAAAACCTTCACATCACATCTTTAGACCCAACACCAAATAAAAATTTAAAATTTTAGTACTTTATTTCATCAAAAGGCCACCCACCTCCATTATATTTGGTATCAGAGCAAATCTAGGAAAGAACTAGTTTGGTCAGAGCATTTGGACATCTAAGATAAAAATTCTTTGAGTTGACTTATCTCCATAAGATTTTGAGTAACTCCAAAAGTTTTGAGTTTAGTTGATTTCTTCTAATTGTAGATTTATTTTCTTTTAATAGCATGAACATCTAGTTTATTTCATGCAAAACTATGGTGCAAGCATGAAGTCTAATGAGCGAGCTACACCATAAAGCATGACTTACATACCTTGTGTGATCCTATCCATAAAATTATTTATTGAGAAAAACATTTTTTAAGGGAGTGCTCCACTTAAAGAAAATACAACCTTACCATAATGCAATCAAAATATTAAGTTTTCTGCTTTACTTTTTAGATGAACTAGCTGCTCATTATGTCAAAACTTGAAGAACTTTTCCATATTAAGAACTTAAGGTTTGAAGATTCAGGCAAATTACATTCCAAATTTAATTATTACGAGTATGTGTTTAAAAGTTAGTGTATTTGAAGCTAAAAAGAGCTTTCTTAAGAAAGACTTAAATTGCATAAGGAGAACTTAAAATGCAAGTGGTCTTTGTACCCCATAATCACCTCAAAGTTATTATAGATAAAGATTCACTTTATTTTTGTATATATGACATGCCTAAATATGTTAATTTTATTTGCACATTTAATGCCTATTTTTAATGATATTACGCTATAATGAAAGATATTTTGATGTTTTTGGTTGTAGGTACACTAAATGGAGCAAATGTAATGAAAATGGATCAAATTGGAGTCAAACGAAGCAAAAAGGCCAATGTTGATCTGGCGCCTTGGCACCAAAATCTGGCACCTAGGAGCCAGCGTATAGAGAGCCTGGTGCCTAAGCGCCAAAGCTAGATATCTAGAAGATCCATTGAACGTGGATGAATTTTGAAGAGGTTCTTGTAGAAACTCTTAGGGATTTTGAGAGCTCTATTTAATGAGACTTCTAGAGATTCAAAGGAGAAAATTTTGAAGGAGTATAGAAGTTGATTCTTGCTAGAGAGGAGAAAGTTATGGAGGCTTGCTTAGACTTGGAGGAGAAGATGAGAAGTGAGAGACATCTTCTTTACTACAGCTATAAGTAAGTTTGAAGTGGAATTGTAAGGAGAGTAAGTGATTCAAAGGAACAAGAAAGATTGCTTGTGAAGGAGTTCAAAGATAAGTTATGTACTTTCTTTATTTTCACTTAGTATTGTCATGTAAAATTTTTTTATCCATAAATTCGTGTGTTGTTGTTTCTTCCCCATGAGATCTGAGTAGTTTTGTTTGTCTTTCTCCATGTAATGAGGAATAATTATGTGTAGGAATGTAGTTTAGTAGAAGTGCTTTTAAAATTCCATAAATTGTGGCGATTCAAACCGTGTTTAATTTACTTATCGATCTGACCAATTGATTTGTTAAAAACTGTTGTAAAACATAGTGACCCGAAATGGGCTATGTTCTAACATTGTAAGAATCACATTTAGCCTCATGGATGAGAATGTAGTCCCTGAGGTTAAGTGCAAATAAAAAGGGAAATAAGTTTTGATGGGTATAGAATTAGAGATTTTAGGGAGACATACTAAAATCCCCAATTTGATCAAGATGTTTACAAACTAAAGTGAGATGTTAGCCTTCAGTTGAGGGGAAGTGAGAACTCGAAAGTGAGAGCTAATATCTTTCCAGCCTAACCACGGGTTTAGAGACCAAACTCTGGATTAACCAATGTTCTTTATGCACTGGACAGAGAGTAAATAATAGAATTGCCTCTATTTAACACAATACCTTAATGATATTTAAATTTATTTTTCTACACTAACTATAAACTCATTGCAAGGGGAAGGATGTTTTATACAAATTTGAACTCTTTTTACATTATTAGTTTAGAGTAGTGGTAAATTTACATTATAAAACCTTTTTAGATTGTCCTACATTTACATTTTACATTTTACATTTGTTTATTGATACACCTAAAATACATAGCATTTATGTACACATATTTATACCAATTATTTTAGATATTGCACTTTAATGGAAGGTATTTGTGTGTTTTTTTCAAGTACAATCAAATAGATGAAAAATGATGAAAAGAGTGAAAAATGATCAAATTTGGAGAAAAAATAAAAAAGGTGTGGAAAACAACTGTGGCACCAAAACACCCATAACTAGCGCTTAAGTGCCTGTAAAATCGAGAAGGTCAAGCCTAAGTGCCAAGTATCTCGCGCTTAAGCGCCAGAGGTAGTTACTTGGTGATTCAATGAATTTGGATGGATTTTTGAAGAGGTGCTTGAAGAAATCACATATAGCTGTAGGCACTATTTTTGGTATGGGGTTTGCCAGTAAGAAGCTGTCGGTCATCAGAATTGAAATCCCGTTGCCCGCTTCGGAAGGACGTTNTAAGCTTCTTGTGGAGATGACTGATGATATGAGATCTCGGTTGGCTGAAATTCATGAGGTGGTGCCAAAGTGGAAGCCTCAATTAACACAAAGGGTTGCGTAATCTTCTTGGTTGATGGCGATGATGTGAAACCAGATGCTCCTCTAATGTCCCCCATAAGTATTGTGACTATAAAGGGAGAAGCTTCAGCCTCAGGCTGATGTCCTGTTTGTTCCCTGATCTCGTGCCAAAAGTTCTTGTTAGCCAAAAGATAAAGGTAAGTGGGTTATGATGGAAATCTTTCCCGTGGAATTAATTCCCAAAGGATGTAATAAAAAATAACATAGGACACAACCACAAGTAAGGGATCTCACTTAGTTTTCTCTTAGCCATGTTCTGAGATGTCGGACACGAGGAATTTGGCTTGAAGGGAAGAATAATTCAGGTCAACAAGGCAAGGACTCGTGTGCTTGTTGATCTAAACCATGATTGGATTCCTAATGAGCCTTTCTCAAAAAAACCATCTTTGTTGTGTCCACTAATAAAATATCATACTTTAATATATTCAACTAATGTACAAAGACTGCAAATCCATCTACAAATTATGGAGAGTTTAGTGAATGCTGAAAATGGGGGTATTTGATCTATCAGCCTCATGGCCAACTTCATTATTTATTTTGAGATCTCACCACAGCTCGTGAAGAGGTGGTTTATATGTTGGGATAGGTTGATTTGGAGAAGACGAAGTTGATGGCTGAAAATTCCAATTTGGTGCATAAAATTGCATAGTCATAACTAGATAAATGTTACCTTATTTCATGAATGTCAAAGGATGCAAATGACCTCAATACCTATAGATATCACATTGAAAGTTTGAAGCGAAGGTTTATAATTTATTGGAGGAGTTAAAAGCTTGACCACTGGTAGTCGATGAGAAAAGTTGGGCCGATGACGCCACTGCTCAAAAGTTATGGAAAAAGATTTTTTAATTAAAGAAAATCACAATAAAATTTATGAGTGAGCTGGCTGAGGAACCTTGATAGGAGGATTTGTTGTTTGATAAATTGGATGAGAATGTGAATCATTTTCTGAAGACTTTAATAGAGATGATACTATTGTCTTCTTCTATAAACAACTTTGTCAAATTCATGGAGTTCAACCTTTAAATTCTCTTAAAGGATTTCAAAAAATGTCCTTAAGAACAGGCCTATGCTCCTTTCTAAACATATGTTTGTATGTATAATTTTTTTATCAAGAATGTTGTATGAATCTTTTTAATTTGTTTGTAATAATTTTATATCATTTTTTATATGTATTTTGGATATCCATTTTATGCAAATGATATATTCTTCTTGCCCTCAGGTTAATAAAGTGAATATACTTTTTAGTCATTTGGCTCAAGTCTTAGATATGCCTGAGCCAGTGATTTTTTTCCTCAAGGCATGTCATTTCCTTAAACAGCTCAAGCCTTGCACGAGATGTATTAAGCGGATCTTGTCACTATCATCCTTGTGAACACTTTTAGACTTGCTTTTGAGATGGATCTCACACAACTCACCACTCGTTATACAGAGGGGGGAATCTATTTGCTAGGCAAGAAAAAGTACTTTTAGACCTCAAAATTTGTTTGGTAATGTGAAAAATTTTCCTTGCTAGTGGTCTAGAAAAAGCTTTTGTGAGCATTTATGTGAAAAAAACAATACTAATGAAGTCTTCTAGTTGTGGATTGACCATAACATTATTTAAGGCATTAAACGTGACTAGTCGTTTTGGAGGCCACCTAATAAAGAGGTCAAGCTGCATCTATTACAAGATAAGAATAAGTTAATATAGATGAAAGTTTTGTTTTTATGTTGTTTATGGGAAATTTAAGACATTTAACCATTTTGTCCATGAATTTTTGTCCTCAGGGCCTATAACAGAAGCTTGAATATCTTTGAATTTTGCAATACATGCTAAATGATAAGTTAAATAAGTCTCCCCATAAGGAGAGTGTTACTTGCGTGATTTCAAAATAGACTCCTATGTGCGATTAAACAAAATGGAATGATTTTCCTCTGTAATGGCTTTAAGTTTTTCACTCATCGACATCTGAAGCAGGTCGCTTCTCGTTTGTTGAATCCAAATGCTTGCTTGCTTGGATTATATATGCGGAAGAACCTCCCTCTTATTTGTTGAAAGAACCTGTTTCCCCTCCTAAAGAGTATTGAGGATCTCTCCTTTCTGAAGGTAATTTCTTCTATCATGTTTGTCTCACTCACACTTATATGAGCATTGATTTCTCCTATAACAGAGTCACATACCCAGATTAGCCTGTTGTGAATTACCAACAAGGTAATCAAACCTTAATGCATTCTTCTTTCATGAAGATAGAAGAGGGTTTCGATTCAAAGATGTGGTTGAACATGTTAGTTTCTATTTTAGGAAAATTTTGGCTGATCAGTAATACAATTTGACCAAAAAATTCCTGATTGTTTTATTTTATATTCAGCTATTTGCTCATGCACTTTCTTCTTTCTACATTTATAAAGCCTTGGGTCAAAAACGGACTTAATAAAATGATGGCATAACCAGCCAGGTACTAGATACTATATTAGATTAAATGGGCCATTACCTTTTCTACCTCTCTATTTGGAAATAGGGCAAGAATTGTTTTATCAAAATGGAGCCAACTAAAGGGATAAAAGCATGAGTTACGAAGTAAAGATGATAATGTGCTACCTGGCGTTTTATGAGAATATGAAAACATAGTAGAATATGAGAGAGAGAAAAATTATTATCCTTAGTATTTTCCAATGTGTCATTTCAGGGAAAGTTGTGTCTAATGAAGCACATCATCTAAAGGAAGCCAAAGATCTACTTAGAAGAGCCCACAAAAGTGCCCAATTAAGAGCCCATTCAAGGCCCATCATAAGAGTCCTGTGAAAAAAAAATATTTGAATTTATATTTTCTTTTTAATATTCCAATTTTAGTTTCTAAAATTTTTGAATTTTTTAACTTTATGTCTTTTATGTCTGTTCATAAAAAATAATAATAAATTAGGAAGGTGGTTAGAACCTTACACTCCGTTAATGATCACCTACCATCCTTCAAAATTTACTCCCCTTTTTATTAACTTTTTTTTTTATTTTAATCCCTATAAATAGAGCTAATATAATTATTTTGATCATTTATTGAATGAAATAGTTTGGTGAGAATTTTTTCTCTTATTACTTGGTTCTTGGTAGCTTCAAGTATTATTTTTTATTTGGTGAGATTAGGTATTTATCATTGCTTTCCTTTTAAGTTATTCATTAATCCTTCATAACAATTGCTCCTAACTTCTTTGACACTCTTCATCCACATCTTAAGATTCTTATTATATAAAAAAAAAAGTAACAAAGACCTCAAAATCGTGCTACTCTCCTCTTCATAGCCCTTTGGCCAAGCAAGTGCATATTAAGGTCTAGTCTTATTCCATAACACTTAACACTATTGTGAACTCATCCAAAAACACCATATACTCTAGATCATAATTCAATAACCTAAGCTAACAAAAAATAATCATTTATAGGAATTTATCCACTCGTACGCNGCAAGTGCATATTAAGGTCTAGTCTTATTCCATAACACTTAACACTATTGTGAACTCATCCAAAAACACCATTATACTCTAGATCATAATTCAATAACCTAAGCTAACCAAAAATAATCATTTATAGGAATTTATCCACTCGTAAGTCACTTTTCTAAAGATATATTTTAACTTAGTCCAAACTAGCCTAATCAAGACTAGTCTTGGTATTTTAGCCACTGTTCCCTCTTAAATCTTTTAACATTACCCCAAAACCTTCACATCACATCTTTAGATCCAACACCAAATAAAAATTTAAAATTTTAGTACTTTATATCATCAAAAGGCCACCCACCTCCATTATATTTGGTATCAGAGCGAATCTAGGAAAGAACTAGTTTTGTCAGAGCATTTGGAAATCTAAGATAAAATTCTTTGAGTTGGACTTATCTCCATAAGATNATTACCCCAAAACCTTCACATCACATCTTTAGATCCAACACCAAATAAAAATTTAAAATTTTAGTACTTTATCTCATCAAAAGACCACCCACCTCCATTATATTTGGTATCAGAGCGAATCTAGGAAAGAACTAGTTTGGTCAGAGCATTTGGAAATCTAAGATAAAATTCTTTGAGTTGGACTTATCTCCATAAGATTTGAGTAACTCCAAAAGTTTTGAATTTAGTTGATTTCTTCTAATTGTAGATTTATTTTCTTTTAATAGCATGAACATCTAGTTTATTTCATGCAAAATTATGGTGCAAGCATGAAGTCTAATGAGTGAGCTACACCATAAAGCAAGACTTACATCCCTTGTGTGATCCTATACATAAAATTATTTCTTGAGAAAATTTTTTTTAAGGGAGTGCTCCACTTAAAGAAAATACAACCTTACCACGATGCAATCAAAATATTAAGTTTTATGCTTTACTTTTTAGGTGAACTAGCTGCTCATTATGTCAAAACTTGAAGAGCTTTGCCATATTAGGAACTTAAGGTTTGTAGACTCAGGCAAATTACAATTCAAATTTAATTCTTACGAGTGTATGTGTATAAAAGTTAGTGTATTTGAAGCTAAAAAGAGCTTTCTTAAGAAAGACTTAAACTGCATAAGGAGAACTTAAAATGCAAGTGGTCTTTGTACCCCTACTCACCTAAACCTTATTATAGTTAAAGATTCACTTTATTTTTGTATATATGACATGCCTAAAATATGTTAATTTTATTTGCACATTTAATGTCTATTTTTAATGATATTACGCTATAATAAAAGGTATTTTTGATGTTTTTGGTTTTAGGTACACTATATGGAGCAAATGGAATGAAAATGGAGCAAATTGGAGTTAAATGAAGCAAAAAGGCCAATGTTGATCTGGCGCCTAGNTTTGGAAATAGGGCAAGAATTGTTTTATCAAAATGGAGCCAACTAAAGGGATAAAAGCATGAGTTACGAAGTGAAGATGATAATGTGCTACCTGGCGTTTTATGAGAATATGAAAACATAGTAGAATATGAGAGAAAAAAATTATTATCCTTAGTATTTTCCAATGTGTCATTTCAGGGAAAGTTGTGTCTAATGAAGCACATCATCTAAAGGAAGCCAAAGATCTACTTAGAAGAGCCCACAAAAGTGCCCAATTAAGAGCCCATTCAAGGCCCATCATAAGAGTCCTGCGAAAAAGAAATTTTTGAATTTATATTTTCTTTTTAATATTTCAATTTTAGTTTCTAAAATTTTTGAATTTTCTAACTTTATGTCTTTTATGTTACACTCCGTTAATGATCACCTACCATCCTTCAAAATNAAATTCATGTGTTGTTGTCTCTTCCCCATGAGATCTAAGTAGTTTCGTTTCTCTTTCTCCATACAATGAGGAATAATTATGTGTAGGAATGTAGTTTAGTAGAATTGCTTTTAAAATTCCATAAATTATGGTGATTCAAGCTCTGTGTTTAATTTACTTATTGATTTGGCCAATTGATTTGTTAAAAACTGTCGTAAAACTTAGTGACCCAAAATGGGCTATGTTTTAACCTTGTAAGAATCACATTTAGCCTCGTGGATGAGAATGTAGTCCCTGAGGTTAAGTGCAAATAAAAAGAGAAATAAGTTTTGATGGGTGTAGAATTAGAGATTTTAGGGTAACATACTAAAATCCCCAATTTGGTTAAGATGTTAGAAACTAAAGTGAGATGTTAGCCTTCAATTGAGGGGAAGTGGAAACTCTAAAGTGAGAGCTAGTATCTTCCCAACCTAACCACAAGTTTAGAGACCAAATTATGGATTAGCCAATGTTCTGTATGCACACGACAGAGGGTAAAGAATAGAATTGATCCTATTTGACACAATACCTTAATTATATTTAAAATTATTTTTCTACACTAATTATAAGCTCATTGCAAGGGGAAAAATGTTTTATACAAATTTGAACTTTTTTTACATTGTTAGTTTAGAGTAGTGGTAATTTACATTTTAAAACTTTTTTAGATTGTCCTACATTTACATTTTGCATTTGTTTAGTGATACACCTAAAATACATATCATTTATTTGCACATATTTGTACCTATTTTTGAGATATTGCGCTTTAATGGAAGGTATTTGAGTATTTTTCTTTCAGGTACAATCAAATGGATGGTCAAAGAGTGAAAAATGATCAAATTTTGAGCAAAAATGAAGAAGATGTGGAAAACAACTGTGGCACCAAAACACCCATAACTAACGCTTAAGCGCTAGTAAAACTGAGAAGGTCGCGCCTAAGCGCCAAGTACCTCGCACTTAAGCGCCAGAGGTAGTTACTTGGTGATTCAATGAATTTGGATGAATTTTTTAAGAGGTGCTTGAAGAAACTCTTGGTGAAAACATGGGGAATGGTTAATGGACACAAAATTACATTAAATTGGATTTTGAAAGGAGTCAACTCTTGAAAGATTCATTGAATGTGGACACATTTCAAAGAGACACCAAGACATCTTTGAAAAATTATAAAAGAAGGCTTGGATTGAATTGAAGAGGACTCGTCGCCCCCCTTCTAGCACCACCGACACCTCTCTCTCTTAAATTAATTAGGATATATTTTTTAGAGAGAAGAGAGAGGAGTTGTAATGTGTGAGTAGAGAGTATTGTAAGAGAAAGGAAAAGAAGAGATTCAAAGAAACTTCAAGAGTTTGGTGGAGAGGATTTGAGATAAGATTTTATTTTTGTGACTATATTTGGTTTTAATTTAAATTTTTAGTTTGTTTGCATGATTTCTACTTTCAAACTTACGAGTGGTTGTGTTTTCTCCATGAATTCTAAGCAGTTTTCTTTATCTTTTCCTTAAAATGATAAGTGATTAAGTATTGAATGGAAGTTGTGTGAAGTATTAATCTTTAATATTGGAATAAGTAGTGATGATTTTAAATATTGTACTTCATTTACTTCTTGATTTGACCAATTAATATGTTAATATTTGTTATGAGAACATAAAGATCTGAGATGGTATTATCTCAATCAACTAGTGGTAAGAATCACATGAGATTGTGTGGATGAGAATGTAATTCATATGATTGAGTGCAAATAAATAGGGAAATAAAATTTGAAGTGTGTAGAATTAGAGAACTTTAGAGTGACAGGCTAAAACCCCCAATTTGGTTTATATTTTTAGGTTTTGAAATGAGATGTGAGCCCCCAGGTGGAAGGAGAAGAGGGAAATCTAGAGTAAGAGCTGATATCTTTCTTACCTAGCACATCTTCAAGACTGTCAAACTTTAAATTAGTCAATGTTCTTTATAGCTTCTCTAGTAAGAGTAAATAATTTTATTGCTCTTATTTGACACAACATAATTTGAATAATTTCATAATATAATTCCTATACTTATTTCTGATTCATGATAAGGAAAAAGATATTCTATTTATATTGTCTTCATCTTACAAATATCTAGTTAAATTTAGTTAGTTGTTTATTTTATTTTCAATTATAAAAAAAATTACCAAAAATAATCGAACTTTCATTCTTATTATAACATCTATACTTTAAGTAAGAATATTTTAAAAAGTAGAATTTGTTATTAAATTTCTTCTGATTTAGTTACACATTGTATTTATCCCTGTGGGTTAGATATTCAGGGCTTAATAAAAAAGTCCTATATTACTTTATAAAGATAAATATAATTGCATAGTATCCCATATTTAAATATAATAATTACATTCTTATTTACTTCAAAGTTAAGTTTTTGGCGTCGTTGCAAAGTAAGAAATATAAGTAAAAAAAAATAAGAATAAAATCACATACATCGTATTGTCATATATGATCAAGATCACTTAATATACTTAGCATTCATTTTAATTCTATAGGATTAGATGTTACACAAAAACTTGCAATGATTTCCCACACAAGTTTATGTCAATTTAAAGAAGGTTTCATTAAAGTCAATTTTATAAGAATTTTGGTTATCTCTGTGGGATCGATAATGAGGTTTTTTGAAATTCTACATTATTTGAAATGATACGTATACTTACACAGTAACTCTAGTGTGTAAACAATTTTTATCATCTTTATATATTATTTAATTGTGTACACTAGCCNAAAGAAGGTTTCATTAAAGTCAATTTTATAAGAATTTTGGTTATCTCTGTGGGATCGATAATGAGGTTTTTTAAAATTCTACATTATTTGAAATGATACGTATACTTACACAGTAACTCTAGTGTATAAACAATTTTTATCATCTTTATATATTATTTAATTGTGTACACTAGCAGGTGAATATAACTTGGGTCAAGCTTTTGGCCATATTTCTGAACTTAACTAATTGTGTAATTGCGGGTGAAGTCACGTTTTTGGCGACGTTGCCCAAGATTACAACAAACCTTTTTGACTTATGAAATTCTTTATTTTTAATTGTAGAAATATTTTAGAAAAACTGTAGTGATGTTTATATATNAGCCGGTGAATATAACTTGGGTCAAGCTTTTGGCCATATTTCTGAACTTAACTAATTGTGTAATTGCGGGTGGAGTCACATTTTTGGCGACGTTGCCCAGGATTACAACAAACCTTTTTGACTTATGAAATTATTTATTTTTAATTGTAGAAATATTTTAGAAAAACTGTAGTGATGTTTATATACATGTGCTTATGTGTGTATTTAAAAATATATTAAAAAACTATGTATTTACTGTTTTAGTTATTGTGTTTTGTTTGTTTTATTATTTATCTTTAAATGTGTATGTGTAGTGCATGATCTAAAGATTTATTACCTTAATATTCTGAGTTAGAGTGAACTATTAGAAAAGTTTGAAAACAAAATCAAATTTAAAATTTATAGGAAATGACAAAAATTTTATATAACAATTTAGAAAATCAAATTGATGAGAATGTACCAAAGTCATTAAGAGATTATGTTAACCCTACGGTAGATAAAATTCATAGAAGTATACAAACTTTTGTCGTACAAGCTAATACATTTGAATTAAAACCTGCTATCATTCAGATGATACAAAATAACTAGTTTGAGGGAACTNGTTTGTTTTATTATTTATCTTTAAATGTGTATGTGTAGTGCATGATCTAAAGATTTATTACCTTAATATTCTTAGTTAGAGTGAACTATTAGAAAAGTTTGAAAACAAAATCAAATTTACAATTTATAAGAAATGACAAAAACTTTATATAATAATTTAGAAAATCAAATTGATGAGCATGTACCAAAGTCATTAAGAGATTATGTTAACCCTACGGTAGATAAAATTCATAGAAGTATACAAACTTTTATCATAGAAGCTAATACATTTGAATTAAAACCTGCTATCATTCAGATGGTACAAAATAACTAGTTTGAGGGAACTCCAGCTGAAGATCCTAACTTACATCTTGCAAGTTTTCTAGAACTTTGTGCCACATTTTAGTATAATGGTGTCTCTAATGATGCTGTTAGATTAAGGTTTTTTTATTTTTCCTTAAGAGATAAATATAAAATGTGGTTAAACTCATTAGGATTTGGATTTATTAAAACTTAGAGTGACCAAGCACTGAAATTCATGGCTAAGTATTTTCCATTTTCAATGACTGCTAAGCTTAGAAATGATATTACATCTTTTTTTTCCATTTGAAGGGGGATCAATATACGAGGCTTGGGAGAGTTTTAAAGAACTTCTTAGAAAGTTTCCACATCATTCTTTGTTTGATTGGTTAATTAAATTTTTTTTAATTGATAGTAGGACCACTTAGATCTATTATTGATGCTGCTTCTGGCGGATGATTAAGGTCTAAACTCTTTGATGAAGCATATTCTTTAATTGAAGAAACGACTACCAATAATTTTCAATGACCTTTTGAATGGTTAAATACTAAAAGACTAGCCAGTGTTCATGATTGTAACGTTATTTCTATGTTAACATCTCAAGTTGCTACAATATCAAGAAAGTTAGATCAATTAGGAATGACTTTATCTCAAACATCTCAAGTGATTGAGGAAAATTCATTAGGACAAGTGATTAATTCCAACATTCCTACATTTTAGAATTTGAATGCAATTAACAATAAACCTAATAACCCTTATTCTAAGTATTACAACCAATGTTGGAAAAACCACCCAAACTTTATATGAAATAATAATTCTAATGGTGCTAATTAGCAATGAGGAAACAATCAAGCGAACCATTAGGAAACTAGAACATTCAGAGTAATACTAACTATAGACCAACTTATCTCCTGCAGTAACCAACAAATTAAAGAGAAGAAGTTGTATATAGAAAAACTGGTGTTACATATAGGTAATCAATTATAAAGTCAAGGAGCAACAATTAGAAATATGAAAAATCAACTTAGACAAATTCTTAACTCCGTTAGTAATAAGCCTCAGGGAAGTCTTCCTAGTAATACTAAAATTAATCTTAAAGACTAGAATAAAGAACAAGTTAAAGCTATCCAATTAAGAAGTGGAAGGGAATTGGAGATGAGAGTTCAAAAAGAGATTGAATTTGAGAAAGAGAGAAAATAAATTGAAAAGTTTGATAAAGATATTCTTCAAGTCCTAGAAAAACCTATTTCTCCAATGAAGATCAATTTAAAATAACCAACACCTCCATTTCCTCAAAGACTTTGTTAATAGAAATTGGATAAAAAATATTCAAAGTTTCTGGAAATATTTAAGAAGTTAAATATTAATATTTCATTTGTTAAAACTTTGGAACAGATGCTAAGCTATGTAAAATTTATGAAGGTTATTTCTAAAAAGAAAAGGAAGTTTATAAACAATAAGAAAGTTTCACTTAGTGAAGAGTGTAACACAATAATTCAGAAGAAGCTTCCTTAGAAACTAAAAAATCCTGATAGCTTCACCATTCCATGTGTAATATGAGATAAATTTTATGGGAAAGCTCTATGTGATCTAGAGGCTAGTATTAACCTTATGCCTCTATCCATTTTTCAAAGGTTATGCTTAGGAGAGATCTCTCCCACTTTTGTAACTCTTCAGTTAGTTAATTGATCAATTACTTACCCAAATGAGATTATAGAAGATGTGTTAGTAAAAGTGAATAAAGTCTCCAGTTGATTTCATTGTACTAGATATGAAGGAAGATAAAAAAAGCTCACTCATTTTAGGGAGACCTTTTCTTCCTACTAGAAAAGCTATGATAGATGTGCAAAGAGGTGAGTTAACCATTTGAGTCAATGATCAGGAAGTGAAATTTATATATCAAAAGTAATGAAATATCTAGCAAAGGGAAGAGAGGATGAATGTTTTAGAATAGAACTTATCAATCATCTAAGTAGCAGTCATTTTAAGGAACATTATGAAGATATGGAAAAATAAAAATTTGAGAATAAAGAAGATATTGATCTAAAAGACGAAATAATTGAAAAGATTAATGAGGATGCAATTTATGTTCAAGAAAATTTTGAGTTGTTGGACAAGATTGAAATAGTAAATCTTTCAGTCCTTCAATTGAGAAACCTCCTGAACTAGAGATGAAAGTTCTACCTATGCATTTAAAGTATGCTTTTCTAGGGAACTCATTTACATTACCTGTTATAAGATCCTCAGACCTGGCTGAAGATCAAGAACAAAAATTAATGGAAATTTTAAAAATTATAAGAAAGCTTTTAAATGGATGATAGCTGACATTAAAGGAATCAGTAATTCAAGTTGTACGAGAATCATACNTTTAGAATTTGAATGCAATTAACAATAAACCTAATAACCCTTATTCTAAGTATTACAACCAATGTTGGAAAACCCACCCAAACTTTATATGAAATAATAATTCT
Organism: Phalaenopsis hybrid cultivar; assembly: GCA_002079205.1. NCBI lineage: Eukaryota > Viridiplantae > Streptophyta > Magnoliopsida > Asparagales > Orchidaceae > Phalaenopsis > Phalaenopsis hybrid cultivar. The sequence continues at coordinate 67,800 of JXCR01144727.1, read as the reverse complement.
AATGGTGCTAATTAGAAATGAGGAAACAATCAAGCGAACCATTAGGAAACTGGAACATTCAGAGTAATACTAACTATAGACCAACTTATCTCCTGCAGTAACCAACAAATTAAAGAGAAGAAGTTGTATATAGAAGAACTGGTGTTACATATAGGTAATCAATTATAAAGTCAAGGAGCAACAATTATAAATATGAAAAATCAACTTAGACAAATTCTTAACTCCGTTAGTAATAAGCCTCAGAAAAGTCTTCCTAGTAATACTAAAATTAATCTTAAAGACTGGAATAAAGAACAAGTTAAGGCTGTCTAATTAAGAAGTGGAAAGGAATTGGAGATGAGAGTTCAAAAAGAGATTGAATTTGAGAAAGAGAGAAAATAAATTGAAAAGTTTGATAAAGATATTCTTCAAGTCCTAGAAAAACCTATTTCTCCAATGAAGATCAATTTAAAATAACCAACACCTCCATTTCCTCAAAGACTTTGTTAATAGAAATTGGATAAAAAATATTCAAAGTTTTTGGAAATATTTAAGAAGTTGAATATTAATATTTCATTTGTTGAAACTTTGGAACAGATGCTAAGTTATGTAAAGTTTATGAAGGTTATTCCTAATAAGAAAAGAAAGTTTATAAACAATAAGACAGTTTCACTTAGTGAAGAGTGTAACACAATAATTCAGAAGAAGCTTCCTTAGATACTAAAAGATCCTGATAGCTTCACTATTCCATGTGTAATATGAGATAAATTTTATGGGAAAGCTCTATGTGATCTAGAGGCTAGTATTAACCTTATGCCTCTATCCATTTTTCAAAGGTTATGCTTAGGAGAGATCTCTCCCACTTTTTTAACTCTTCAGTTAGTTGATTGATCAATTACTTACCCAAATGAGATTATAGAAGATGTGTTAGTAAAAGTGGATAAAGTCTCCAAATGATTTCATTGTACTAGATATGAAGGAAGATAAAAAAAGCTCACTCATTTTAGGGAGACCTTTTCTTCCTACGAGAAAAGCTATGATAGATGTGCAAAGAGGTGAGTTAACCATTTGAGTCAATGATCGGGAAGTGAAATTTATATATCAAAAGTAATGAAATATCTAGCAAAGGGAATAGAGGCTGAATGTTTTAGAATAGAAATTATCAATCATCTAAGTAGCAGTCATTTTAAGGAACATTATAAAGATATGGAAATATAAAAATTTGAGAATAAAGAAGATATTGATCTAAAAGACGAAATAATTGAAAAGATTAATGAGGATTCAATTTATGTTCAGGAAAATTTTGAGTTGTTGGACAAGATTGAAATAGTAAATCTTTCAGTCATTCAATTGAGAAACCTCCTGAACTAGAGATGAAGGTTCTACCTATGAATTTAAAGTATGCTTTTCTAGGGAACTCGTTTACATTATTTGTTATAAGATCCTCAGCCCTGGCTGAAGATCAAGAACAAAAATTAATGGAAATTTTAAAAATTATAAGAAATTTTTTAAATGGATGATAGCTGACATTAAAGAAATCAGTAATTCAAGTTGTATGAGAATCATATGCCGAGGGCTGATCCTCAAAGGAGACTGATACAACTAAAATATATAGTGATTTTATACACATTTTTATACCTATTTTTGAGATATTATGCTTTAATAAAAGGTATTTGTGTGTTTCTTTTAGGTACAATCAAGNACTGATACAACTAAAATATATAGTGATTTTATACACATTTTTATACCTATTTTTGAGATATTATGCTTTAATGAAAGGTATTTGCATGTTTCTTTTATGTACAATCAAATGGATGGAAAATGATAGAAGAAGTGAAAATGGGTCAAATTTGGAGCAAAAATGATGAAGGTGCAAAAATGAACTGGGGCGCCTAAGTGCCCAACACTAGTGCCTATGCGCAAGAGAGTCACGCCTAAGCGTCAGGTACCCCGCGCTTAAGTGCCAGAAGTAGTTATTTGATGATTTATTTAATTTAGATGAATTTTTGAAGAGGTGTTTGAAACAAACCTTGGTAAAAACATGGGAAATAATCCATGGACATGAAAAATCATTCAATTGGCTTTTGAAAGGAGGAACTTCTAGAAGATTCATTAAATGGAGACACATTTTGAAGAGAAACCAATGCACCTTTTGGATTTTTATTAAATAAGACTTGGATCATCAAAGGAGGAGGCCAGCCATTAGACATCCATAGCCATCATTCATCCAAGGAACCGCCGCTGCCGCCGGTCACTTTTCTTTTTATTTTGAGTATTAGTTTGTATTGTGAGTGAAGGAAGAGAATTCAAAGGAACTTCAAGAATTTGGAGGAGAGGATTTGAGATAATGTTTATCTTTATGGCTAGACTTGATTTTAATTTAGATTTCTTGTTTGTGTGCATAATTTCTACTTTTAAACTCATGTTTGGTTGTGTTTTCTTCATGGATTATGAGTAGTTTTCTTTATATTTTTTCTTAAAATGATAAGTGATTAAGTATTTAAAGGAAGTTGTGTTAGGTATTAGACTTCAATGTTGGAAGAATTTGTGATGATTTGAAATCTTATATTTCATTTACTTCTTAATTTGGCCAATTAAAAAGTTAATACCTGTTTTGAGAACATGTAAGATTCTAGATGATATTATCTCATTCAACAAATTGTTAGAATCACATATTGATTTTATGAATGAGAATGTAGTTCATGGGTTTGAGTGCAAATAAATAGAGAAATAAAATTTTCAAGGGTGTAGAATTAAAGGACTTTAGAGTGACAGGCTAAAGCCTCTGATTTGATTTATGATTTTAGGTTTTAATATGAGATGTTAGCCCCCAGGTGAAGGGAGAAGAGGAAACTCTAGAGTGATAGCTAGTATCTTCTCTATCTAACCGGTCTTCAAGACTATTCAAACTATAGATTAGCTAATGTTCTTTATAACTTCTCTAGTAAGGGTAAAAAATATTATTGCTCCTATTTGACACAAAACATTTAACATACTTTCATAACATAATACTTCTATTTCCATAGCAACTGTTGCTTAATCTTCAACCACTATAGAAGATCGTCACAGTGATTATTAGGCTTTCACACATGACATAGCATATCTTCAAGGAAAAGTGAATGACATTGATTTTAAAGTTGATCATGTCCAGGGATACTTGAAACTCAAACATGACTATGGTATGAGTTTCAATGCATCTCTGGTGAGTTTTCTGCAAGGAGATCATAATTTTTAGTTTCCACCAAGTCCTCCATTTCTAGACTATCACCGAGAAGACTATATGGAAGGGAAGGATGAAGATGATCAGTATCTTTGTTTTGCTTATTGTATGTTTTGTTTCCTTAGTTGTGATCAATTTTTGAACTATTAGCTATAGTAATTATTGTTGTGGATTTGTCACTGTTTGTTGCTTATCTTGCTTATTGTTTGTGTTACTGCACTACTGATTGTGCTATTGATACTACTGTTGTTATATATGTTTGTTAGATTTAGAAAACTCATGTACTTAGCAATAGCTTTTTGTTTTTTACATGTTAGTTAAGCTCTACTACTGCTGTATACCTGCATATTTCATGTTTTTACAAAAATTATTTTTAAAATTTTCTTCTTGCTTATATATTTTATGTTATAAACGTTTTAACCTATTAAGAAAAATTGATGTTTGGGGAAGGGAGAAAAACTTTTGAAAAACATAATTTTATTTGTCCTTAAGAAAATTTATTCAAAGAAAATATCTTTATAAAAGTAATATGGGGTATATGATATTATTTTTGGAGAACTTTATTTTTTTGATTCTATAGATGTTGTACTGAACCACCGATAGTTCCCGACCGAGGACATCCGATTCAAGCACCTTGAGTCAGGGAGGATTCCCTCTCTCCTTTTTATATAAACATAGGGTCGACCTGTTCATGATGCCAAAGTCATCATTGGACCCCCTTAGGAATTGGAAATTCCAATCCTGTATCGTGTTCTCTAAATTAATATGGTGAAACTTGCAAATCAAGCTAAAGTCCACATACCTGTCCGTATCTACTCTAAGGAGGACATGTACAAGAACAGATCNTTATTTTGAGTATTAGTTTGTATTGTGAGTGAAGGAAGAGAATTCAAAGGAACTTCAAGAATTTGGAGGAGAAGATTTGAGATAATGTTTATCTTTATGTCTATACTTGATTTTAATTTAGATTTCTTGTTTGTGTGCATGATTTCTACTTTTAAACTCATGTTTGGTTGTGTTTTCTTCATGGATTATGAGTAGTTTTCTTTATATTTTTTCTTAAAATGATAAGTGATTAAGTATTTAAAGGAAGTTGTGTTAGGTATTAGACTTCAATGTTGGAAGAATTTGTGATGATTTGAAATCTTGTATTTCATTTACTTCTTAATTTGGCTAATTAGAAAGTTAATACCTGTTTTGAGAGCATGTAAGATTCGAAATGATATTATCTCATTCAACAAATTGTTAGAATCACATATTAATTTTATGAATGAGAATGTAGTTCATGGGTTTGAGTGCAAATAAATAGAGAAATAAACTTTTCAAGGGTGTAGAATTAAAGGACTTTAGAGTGACAGGCTAAAGCCCCTGATTTGATTTATGATTTTAGGTTTTGATATGAGATGTTAGCCCCCAGGTGAAGGGAGAAGAGGAAACTCTCGAGTGATAACTAGTATCTTCTCTATCTAACCGGTCTTCAAGACTATTCAAACTATAGATTAGCTAATGTTCTTTATAACTTCTCTAGTAAGGGTGAAAAAATATTATTGCCCCTATTTGACACAAAACATTTAACATACTTTCATAACATAATACTTCTATTTCTAGAGCAACTGTTGCTTAATCTTCAACCACTCTAGAAGATCGTCACAGTGATTATTAGGCTTTGACACATGACATAGCATATCTTCAAGGCAAAGTGAATGACATTGATTTTAAAGTTGATCATGTCCAGGGATACTTGAAACTCAAACATGACTATGGTATGAGTTTCAATGCATCTCTGGTGAGTTTTCTGCAAGGAGATCATAATTTTTAGTTTCCACCAAGTCCTCCATTTCTAGACTATCACCGTGAAGACTATATGGAAGGGAAGGATGAAGATGATTAGTATCTTTGTTTTGTTTATTGTATGTTTTGTTTCCTTAGTTGTGATGGATCTTTTGAACTATTAGCTATAGTAATTATTGTTGTGGATTTGTCACTGTTTGTTGCTTATCTTGCTTATTGTTTTGTTACTGCACTACTGATTGTTCTATTGATACTACTATTGTTATATATGTTTGTTAGATTTAGAAAACGCATGTACTTAGCAATAGCTTTTTATTTTTTACATGTTAGTTAAGCTCTACTACTGCTGTATACCTGCATATTTCATGTTAAACCCTTTTTTTACAAAAATTGTTTTTAAAATTTTCTTCTTGCTTATATATTTTATGTTATAAATGTTTTAACCTATTAAGAAAAATTTATGTTTGGGGAAGGGAGAAAAACTTTTGAAAAACATAATTTTATTTGTCCTTAAGAAAATTTATTCAAAGAAAATATCTTTATAAAAGTAATATGGGGTATATGATATTATTTTTGGAGAACTTTATTTTTTTGATTCTATAGATGTTGTACTGAACCACCGATAGTTGCCGACCGAGGACAACCGATTCAAGCACCTTGAGTCAGAAAGAATTCCCTCTCTCCTTTTTATATAAACATAGGGTCGACCTGTTCATGATGCCAAAGTCATCACTGGACCCCCTTAGGAATTGGAACTTCCAATCCTGTATCGTGTTCTCTAAATTAATATGGTGAAACTTGCAAATCAAGCTAAAGTCCACATACCTGTCCGTATCTACTCTAAGGAGAACATGTACGAGAACAGGTACTGCAACCAAGGAATTTTCATTCAACATTAGTAAATTCTGTAAGCCATAACAATCGTAATGGAGGTTGGCTTAAATTGAGCCTAGACAACTCCATTATGGTTCAAAATTACCTAAAGATCTATGCAGAAAGAAAGCCGAACTCCCTATCAAAATTTAAAATTATATTTCTTTTTCCTCTTTTCTTCTGTCCGGACACAGGAGATCAAGCTATCCACCCAAACTTCCTTCATTTCACTTCGGTGGGTCACTGTATTTGCGTAAAGGACTATCAATTTTTCCTTAAATTTTGATATAATTGTCTCTCTCTGAAGGCCCTACCCTTAGGCAAAGGAGATCACAAATTCATTTATATGATTACACAATGACTCATGGGAGCTTTTCACACCATCTGTCTCCTCTCAGTGTCAATGGGGGAGAGGTGGATTCTCCTGCACCCCTTTAGTCAGTGAAGAAACAGAAGGTCCAACAGGCGCCTTTCGCATAGTAAGTTGCCTGGTCCCCATGTGCAGGGAATTGATGATCTCCAAGTCTTATCTTCAACCTCAAAATTGGTATCATTGAAACATATAGAAAAGCCAAAAAATGAAGAAAATTAAAATTACTGATCGATCTCTGTGTCTCTGACGTTTGTAGACTCTTCCCAACAAGTGGTAGAGCATGACCTTGGATAGACTCACCAACTAAAGACTTAGGTAAGGCACCTTCTGATGACAAATGTGCATAGTCGCTTTATCCTGCCTTTGTTCTTCGAGAAGTAACTAAGCTGGTCACTAGCGGAGTGGATCAGGAGCCAAGGTAGATGCATTATTAATGCACACTCCTCACTTATACAATCATTTATAAGTCAGAAGACTCTACAATCTCCTATACTTACTCTTTTTTTTTCCCATTATTGTTTTTCTAACTAGATCCCTTAGGCCTACTACCTCCAACCAGCCCTTTGGCACCAATTGGTCGCTCATCATCCTCCAGCCCATTTTTAGTCAACCGACCCTCTTTCGCATGTTTTTTCCTTGAGACCGATCAAGAACTCTTTAGCTTTCGCTTTTTTTCGCCCATTAAAGGATGAATTTATTAGGTTGGAAGCCCGTGACCTTCAACTAGGCCTCCTCGTTCATAGGTTTTTTGATTCTCGACTTTCTCGTCCTCTGCTAAAAATGACTAAAAGGGAGGACTTGGGAAATGAAGAAAAACAGTGAACGTGCTCTATTTATAGAGATTAATGACACAAAAATCCGGGAAGTACAATTATGGGAAGTATTTATAGCGAAATAAGTAAACAACTATTTTATTTAGTTCTCTTATTTTTATTGCAGTTGTCATTTTCAATGAAGATAATCAGAGGACTAAATATGTACATATAAAATATGACGACACAAATCTTGAGGAAAATCCAGCAGATTACACAAAGAATATATCGAAGGACCGTATCTTCACCGTCGAAAGTTTGTGTCATTAAGCATAATTTCTATCAGTAGGATTATGGGCAGACCAAATGAAAGTAGGTTCGAACCAAGGAGCGCCGCACACCTTAACTGATGAAAATTCAACTAATGTTAGATGAACAATCGCTCGAAGNGTTGTCATTTTCAATGAAGATAATCAGATGACTAAATATGTACATATAAAATATGACGACACAAATCTTGAGGAAGATCCAGCAGACTACACAAAGAATATATCGATGGACCGTATCTTCACCGTCGAAAGTTTGTGTCATTAAGCATAATTTCTATCAGTAGGATTATGAGCAGACCAAATGAAAGTGGGTTTGAACCAAGGAGCGTCACACACCTTAACTGATGAAAATTCAACTAATGTTAGATGAACAATAACTCGAAGATACTCCCTCTTGACCTTCTATGAAATTCACTTGTCTGAAAGAAGGCTACCCATCAAATTATGGAGATGCAACCTCTGCCTGATGAAACAAACCTTTTCTGACAAAAAATGATCTCTCTAAAGGGTTCCTTCAGCAAAGCCAGCCAAAGATATATGGTCATCCGAAAGACTTTTAGTAGCCAAGCGATGATCAAGCAATCAAGTTGGACAATTACAAATATGAAAGCGTCAGTAGCAGTCAGAAACATGAAACGATGCCAACAACAGTTACTAGAGTCAAAAGTTACCAGAATCAATTAGACATACGTAAGGATGTAATGACTAATAAATCACTTGTAATGTTACCAGACATCCCCTATAACATATAATAGGAGGTCATTTCTTCATAAAGGACTACTGGATCTATTCACAGAGAATTAGTACTATTTATTACTTACTCTATCACTTTTCCTTTCTATTTTGTATCATACCTCTCATCCGACCAACACCTTATCTCTTAGGCGTGACACGAAAGACACACACACACACACACACACACACACACACACACACACATATATATATATTCAAAACATGGCCAGAGGCTATGATACAAGCCCCTAGCCACCCTCATGCACCTAACCACTCGATTTCACACTACAAGGCAGATGCACTCAAGCGGGATCGAACCTGTGACCTAAAGAGACTTACATTAGGCTGCATTATCAAAAAGTCATCTATATATCTCTAATGTGCCTAATAATTTGAGTAATATCTTTTTAAGATCAACCGTGTGTAAGAGAATATTCAAAATCCCGACAAGAAAGGATTTATGTCATGAATGCCAACTAACATGTGAAGATAAGGCTAACACAGAAATCTGACACCTCATGATCGGCAAGTTAAATCAAGAGACGTATGACCAATGAGAGAACTTTTGACCCCACTTTTCCGTTCATAAAGCAAATCTAAAACTTCTTAAAAATATTCTGAATATTAAAAAAAATTATTTTAAGAAATCATAAATAACTATAACACTCTCAAAGCATGGAAAAATTATTCCATACGGATCAGACATCGCACGCAACTTACGTGCGGTGTCCGATCCGGACCATAAATCACCTGATCTATGGTCCGGATGTATTTCGGTGGACTACACCTAAAATTAAAAAAAAACGGAAATAATCCTGACCGTAGATCACCGTGATCTACGGCCAGGATCGGACACCACATGCAGAGTTGCATGCGGTGTCCGCACGCAATAATTCCTCCCAAACATGATGANCGGTGTCCGATCCGGACCATAAATCACCTGATCTATGGTCCGGATGTATTTCGGTGGACTACACCTAAAATTTAAAAAAAAAAAAAATGGAAATAATCCTAACCGTAGATCACCGTGATCTACGGCCAGGATCGGACACCGCACGCAATAATTCCTCCAAAGCATGACAGTAAATAACTAAAACACTCATGACGGTAAATAACTATTACACTCTCCAAGACATGACGGTAAATATGTTACTTAACATCCAAATTAATAATAATTAAACGGAGTTATACAAACAGTTTCTTAGAAAACAAAATAAAGAAACTCATCTCGAGAGCAGCTTAATTGAGCTCCACGTGTCGAACTACGAGAATACGATAATTACACCATATTTAATAGAAGAAATACATATAACAAATGCGAAATCCTGAATTATTAGGGTTTGTTTGCCATCGTTTTTATTTTTTATTTTTTATTTTTATTTTAAAAATATGTTTTTTTTGCACATTATTCTATTTTTTTAAAAAATAAATTTATTAATATTTAAGATCATTTAAAATATTTTAAGAAAATTTTNACACACACACACACACACACACACACACACACACACACATATATATATATATATATATTCAAAACATGGCCAGAGGCTATGATACAAGCCCCTAGCCACCCTCATCTACCTAACCACTCCATTTCACACTGCAAGGCAGATACACTCAGGCGAGATCGAACCTGTGACCTAAAGAGACTTACATTAGGCTGCATTATCAAAAAGTCATATATATATCTCTAATGTGCCTAATAATTTGAGTACTATCTTTTTAAGATCAACCGTGTGTAAGAGAATATTCAAAATCCCAACAAGAAAGGATTTATATCATGAATGCCAACTAACATGTGAAGATAAGGCTAACACAGAAATCTGACACCTCATGATCGGCAAGTTAAATCAAGAGACGTATGGCCAATGAGAGAAAACTTTTGACCCCTCTTTTCCGTTCATAAAGCAAATCTGAAACTTCTTAAAAATATTCTGAATATTAAAAAAAATAATTTTANTATATATATATATATATATATATATATATATAGAGAGAGAGAGAGAGAGAGAGAGAGAGAGAGATATGTATGTATGTAAATATAGAGATATACATCTCTAGATATAAATACATAGATTTAGATACATATATATAGATATACATACATACATATACATACATACATAAACATACATACATACATATATATACATACATACATACATACATTTACATACATACATACATTTACATACATACATACAGATATATACATACATACATTTACATACATATACATACATATATATACATATATACATGCATTTACATACATATATATACATACATATATACATATACATACATATATATACATACATAAATATATAATGTTACTTCTAATGTTTCAAGATATAATAAAAAATTAACTAATTTGTATTATTTTGAATAAAATAAAATTTTATTTAAATTCAAATATGTAACCTTTTCCTTAATATCATGATTGTCTGAAAACAACTAGTTATTAATTGTAAATATTAGATTATATTGTTTTATGACCGATAAAAATGTTATACAAATCAAATATAATCTAATATGTGTAATACAAGAAGCAAATTCACAAGAAATTTATGTGTAATAAATGTCGTTTGATATTAAAAATCACGCCATATTTATCTTAAATTTTTTTCTTATTGAATAAGGCCTTAAGTTGCATATTAGAGAGCTAATTTTCTTATGTTTTTTTGGAGTGTTAGAGATCCCTTATGAGTGTTAGAGATAACTTAGGTTTGAGGTTCTTTAATTTTTAATTTATTTTATTTACATGCATATTCCAAGATTTATTATACTATACTGTGATTTAAATGAGTTTGCTCATTGTAGGATATTAGAATTTTAAAGTTTAGTTGACTACCTCATCTGACTAAATAGACTACGGTCCAAGACAACCCGAGATAACAAAATTATGGGATTTTCATGTGGTTCATCATCATTCCCCAACCAAATGCTCTTAAGCATATAGTGATAGATTTTGGCAAATTTCACAATACAAAACTTTAATTTATGCTAATGTACATCGAGTAATTAACGCCTTAAAGACTAGCATTAATCGAGAGTGATCTCCTGAGGGGAATTAACCATGTTGTATGGGCCTATGGGAAACCTCAATCCTTATATTAAAAAATAATGTCATAATAAAAGGAGGGTGAATTCTTTAGGTAGAGTCTTATCTTCAATTTAAGGTGTTCTCTAAGAATTTGACCTGAAACATCAAAATAACATTCACATCCTATTTTGACATGGACCGAGGTAACAAATTTATGGAACCAAAGAGACACTATAAAGAATTAGAATGATCTATGTGATGGTGGAAACCAAGATTTGTAAGAAATGTAGTTTGATATTCAAAACCACATCATCATTGTCATGAAATTTATTTATACAATATATGCCTAGGTTGTATATTGGAGAGCCAATTTTTTCGTGTATTTTCTTTTTTAAAAGTATTTTAGAGACAAATAGATTAAAGAAAAGTATATTTGTTGAGTGTTGGAATATTCGTGATGGTAGATTTATAATTTAGCGTCTTAGTGTTACACGAAGATCTAACGCACACACATAGATTAAAGAAAAGTAGTTGGAGGAGATACAATGATTTTTTATGTGGATATTTCCTGAAAGGAAAAAATTCATTGGGCTTAGCCCTGTTAAATTAATTCATTATGTATTTCACGATAGGGACAAATGAGGTTACAATCTTACAATGGAAATTACACTTGTTTTTATTCAACACAAACAAAATATAAGTATTAGACACAACAATCATACTTTGACTACAAAAGTTGCAATCAGTGCTTGACGATAGCAAATGACGATGGCCACCATTGGCCGATGAGTGGTGGTCAACAACGGTTGACACAACGGAGGCCGATGGTTACTCACTATGTCTTTTGTCCAAAACAGAATATAGTATTCCACTTCTTCTTCACTTCTCCTCTTCCACCAAGTGAAAAGAGGGGTCAACTTATAGCCTTTACTGAGGAGCATTTTGGTCTTTTGTTGTGTAACTTCTCTAACCACCTAATCATACAGTCCATGATGATCTACATTCATCATTAGTGATATTTTAAGGATTTGAGTGGACCTCTTAATTTAATGATTCGGGGCACTTTATATTCCTTTCATCATGACGCTCAATTCGATTATAAATATATAAAGTTTTGATTTTATATAACCATTCAATTGATTGTCTAAAATCCCCGATTGTGCTTCAACTACTTAATCATGGCATGATTGGACCCGGATTGAACAGATTTGGATGTCATTGGGTTCATCTCATCGAGGCAGACAATTTGATTATAAAAAAGTTGAAATCGAAGCCTGGATGATCTTAATGCATTGAGATTTGTGCTTGATAAAAATTTGTGGATGGCACATGATTATCTATATTATGTCTCTCACATTAAAAAATGTATGACCAGAACATGTACATAGATTTATCAATATCCTATGTCATTACAATTTTTACTTAATGATGAACTTATAAACCACGCTTCCCAACTTAGAACAAAAAATTTACGTATTCCATTTGCATGGAGACTTTATCTTCATAGATTTTAAAGTTATTTGGTAGGTCTAATCAGTTGTCCCTTCTAGATGAAGTTGTAAGGCCATAAATAAAAGAGCATAGAACATATTTGGTACTTTTTATGTCGTTGATAAAGTTCAAAGTGCACATCACATCATGCTTCTTCTCATTAAATTTAGATAATGTATCATATATGTATTGTATGCTTTGTCATTAACATAAATCTTGAATCAAGACTAGATTCCTTTTGCATTGCAGGGGTTTTCACTTTTTGCAATTTCTCCAATGATATAATCACTATTAATGTTTTCTTACCAAAAATTAACAAATGCCTTCAACATATATGCACATGTGCTAGCTCGATACATCCTCATGATAAATTGATGTTGTCTCTCACGTTATGAATTATATATCCCATAAGCATGTTACATTCGCAAGCTTGTTATGTCTTATCCATCTAATACCACTTAGTAAGCTATGTGTTCTTCAAGTACATTCATACAAGATTAATAATCTTAATTGTTGGTGACATTTTTGTTCTTCGGCCCTACCACTACTGACAAGATTCCTCGAACGTAGTTTTACCTATTATGGTGAGTGGTAAATAGAAGTTGAAACCTACCCATGATCAGCACCCAGTCTCCAAGGCTCTTTCTTTATGCCACCAGCAAATGTGTGTGCACCAGATGACTAGTGAAATATCAACATATCACCATAATATCATTATACAGCTTCACAACTCTTGGATGCCTCTAATCAATAGTGGGTCCCAACATTGGGATTTGACCAGACACTGCGACATTGTTGGACCTTGTCATTGTGGTGCTTCTTCAAATCTACAATAATGGAAGTCACTCGCAGTAAATGACAGATCAAATGAAACATTAAAAATATTTGGTTGGTGCCCCAACACAACATCTACTCACTTTGATGTCACTCCTATTATAAATACATAGTCAAGGCGCTCTAGAAATTTTCGTTCGTCCTTAGGTTTCCATGAAGTTTAATCTTTTTAAAGCATTGATCTCTAACACCTCAGAAGAATGTCGCTCTGCTAGTGTGTCAGATCAATGAGGACAGTAGGTGGTTGCCTGATGTTATGACCCCTCAAGTAGTGAGTTGAGTGATGAAAGCTTCCAAGAGGCCTCTCTTATGCAAGGTATTGTCATATGCTATGGGAACCTAGGCAAGTATGTCCGACTAGCACGTCTGGTCGAATCATATTGTCACTACCCTCTATCCCAATATCTTCAGATGTTGCATGCCAGTGTGAACAACACTAGCCAAAAGGTCAAAGCTCTTAAAGAGTAGTTGGTCTCTCTCAAGGATTGGTTGAGCCGCATTGCGTGATAGTCGTATTTACTCAATGAATGGCTCATGGAAACCTTTGAATAGTAGAAGGAATGACTTTTCATTCTCGTAGAAAACTATGTGTGAAGGGAGAGACAAGTGGAATGATGAATATCACACTAGGCAAGTGGCTAAGTGGAATGAAGAATATCACACAAGGCAAGTGGCTAAGTGACCCTTAGCCTATTTTCGTTCGTTTTTCTCTCTTTTATTTTAAAAGGAGTCACCAGCTTGTCGATCGTCGTATACTTCCCCCATTCAAATAAATCTCCCTTCCGAACCAGATATGTGATTCGAAGAGGAGAGGAAACAAATAAGAAGGGACATACGACAAAGAGACAAACAAGAGAAAACACAAAAAATGGAGAGCCTACGTGCAGTAAACCCCGCAAGGATAGGTTAAGGGTGTCCGTCCAAACAAGATCGGGCGTAAGCACCTTAAACCAATATCCGTGAAAGAATACCTACGTAGACTACCCATAACCAGAGATTCAGGTGTAGGTGCCTGTTCTGGGGTCAAGAGCACTCCCAAGGGGACGTATCCCACTTGGTTAATCACATCTTGGGGGGTACCCAAGAATACTCTCGATAAAAGGAGTTTCGCTTGGATTATCGTGAACCTGGGGCAATAGGTACTCAAAGGAAGGTTATTCCGTGTGGGAACAGTCCCGATGCTTCAAAGCTCGCGCTAAGCCATCGGGCAGAGAGGGAGTCTCTCACATCCCAAATGGGTAGCGGCTCATCAGCACACGAGGCCCACGAAATAACCTAAATCATCTTGACAGAGATATCCTAACACGTCAAAGCACGTCCAGGTCATAAGGGCAGAGGACAAATCATCGTATCCCAAATGGGCGGCAGCTCATTGGCATCGGGTCGTCAAAATGATATCAATGAAGTCAAGGAGCGTCAGGTTTCAAAGGGCTTAACAAAAAGGAAGGTAGAGTGATCCTAAAAGGTAGAGGTAACTGGGTCGGGGTACCACTGACCCGTCATCCACAGCTAACAGGACTCTAAGTCTACCTGGTCGTGAAGGTAGTCGACCCAACACGTCCTGAGATCCCCGGTCAGCAATCCGTGAATTGCGTCGTCCACGGGAACCTGGGTAGCCCTATGGTCAAAGGAAAGAAACTCTATCCTATACATAAAAGATGGAGCTCCAAGAGGTGGGACTTATACCTGCCAAAGTGGCAAGGATGCCTCCGGAAAGAAAAGAAAGTAGAGGTTCAACTACAAAGCTGGAAACACTCCGAACAAAAGGACTTGCACCCCGTCTGGGTTGGGGAGCCTTCTAACATCCTAAGCGCACTAGACAACCACCTATAAAGAGGTATGCTGGGTCAGTCAGGTTGGAGAAGCACGGGGACTCCTCCTCGGGACATGCAAATATGAATGCAGTTATCTAGAGCGGTCCTTAAGTATTGTGGAGGCCCTATTAATATAAGCAGGAAAGTAAATGTGAAAATTTTTAAATCCTGAATATTTTAATCCTAAATTTTAATTATCTTGAATATTTTATTTAGGATTTTGTAGNTCCACGGGAACCTCGGTAGCCCTAAGGTCAAAGGAAAGAAACTCTATCCTATGACTAAAAGATGGAGCTCCAAGAGGTGGGACTTATACCTGCCAAAGTGGCAAGGATGCCTCCAGAAAGAAAAGAAAGTAGAGGTTCAGCTACAAAGCTGGGAACACTCCGAACAAAAGGACTTACCCCCCGTCTGGGTCGGGGAGCCTTCTAACATCCTAAGCGCACTAGACAACCACCTATAAAGAGGTATGATGGGTCAGTCAGGTTGGAGAAGCATGGGGACTCCTCCTTGGGACATGCAAATATGAATGCAGTTATCTAGAGCGGTCCTTAAGTATTGTGAAGGCCCTATTAATATAAGCAGGAAAGTAAATGTGAAAATTTTTAAATCCTAAATATTTTAATCCTAAATTTTAAATTCTTGAATATTTTATTTAGGATTTTGTAGAAAATTATAATTTTAGGGTCCTTAATGAGCCTAGATTATATCTTGAAATCCCAGATCAAAGAAAGAAACAAGGAAAACACATGCAAGTACAAACATGCAATATGATGCAAAAAGCAAAAAAAAACAAGTCAAATCAAAATAATTAACAGGCCGGTGCTGCTGGGTTGGCAACTTATTCCAGAAAAGAAAAAAGCGGCCGGACTCCGCATATACATGCCCGGTCCTAATTCTATACATCAATATAAAATGTAGAATTAAGATACGGGGCACGAGCATCTGCTCCTGGTCCCCTCCACGTGGTTCCCGTGCTAAACGCCTCGGAACCCGTGCTCGTATCTTATTTCTGTCACAGGACTCTCCTAGACTCTAAAAGTGCATAGGAAAATAAAAGACTCCATCCTGCATGAAAACAAGTGTCAGCGAGAAAGCTCACATGCAAATAGCGTATCATGAGTCATGCCTTAAAACTGGGGGAGCTAATAGCACCTGCAAGCAAAAGGGTCAGAAATCATTATTTGCTCCCCCTGTAGCGGTACCTATGTGTGTGCAAATAAATAGGCATGACTCCCTGCAAAAGAACGCCCTAACACACTACCACACATATGTAGCATACAGTCACATCACAAGCACAATGCAGAAGAAAGATACGTGACTAGGGCAACCAATACAGCATAGAACAATAGTTAGGCATCAAAAAGACTACCTAGCACCCTAAATCCTAACCTAGCACACCATCTAACGAAAAGTGTGTCAACCTAGTATCTAAGTGTGGGGTAGGTCTGAGTATAGTATGACTTTGACAGGGTCGTCATACCGGCCCCATCCTAAAGATCCGAAGGATGTAAAGGGTGTCACGAAGAGAGGTGACACAAGTTAGATCTATTAGATCTTTAGCACAGTCATACTCGTGTCAATCCCGATGACTTAACTCGCATTTCTCACCGGGATCAACCCGGCAAACAATGCTCGTTAAGGCATCACGATCAACACGGGGTCACTCTCCTAACGAGCCTAGTTTGCTATCCATGCAAACATGCAAGTGCAAATGCGATCAGTCATGTGACAGAAGTGATGA
>JXCR01144727.1:38647-49112 GCA_002079205.1 Phalaenopsis hybrid cultivar | reverse complement strand
GCTGGTTTTCGCGATCGGGGGAGAGGGCTGTAGCGTAGGTTTTTATAATAATATATTATATTATATTATATTATAATAATATTATTATTATAATTATCATTCACCTATTCTTCACTCGTATACGTCCTCGCGGCGAAGTGGATATCCTTCCTGGCTAAAATTGACGTTTCGGACGCGTTGGCACAGTCCATTTCGTCATCCGGGATCATCCGGACTACTTTTTTGACTATCATGCCCAAAACAATAATTTACACATTTTTACCCCACCCACGAAGCCGTAGCGAAGCGGATATCCTCCGTAAGTGAAATCGACGCTCAAGACTCATTAGTGGGTTCCGTTTCATAATCCGGGGTCATATAGACCACTTCGCCAAGCAATCGGGCCAATTTGAGCCAAAATTGCGCGCGACGCGCCACATAATATTTTTTGCCCCGATCGGAGTCATTTGACGTGCCAAATGCCGACCGGCCTTCACCTAAGCGAAAGCCATAGACTAGCAGAATGAACCTGGCTACGTGCCCCTCAACACTTGCCGAAAAGGTCTCAGGTGGGTGTCTGAACTATCGGACGTCACAGACAGACCGTAAACTATCCTGAGTCATGCAGGTGGACACCCTACACTCGTGACATCAAAAATTGGTGCCAACAAAGAACCCCCAACAAGTGTGCTGCGCAGTCAAGGCACAGTGCACTTGTTGGAAGATGCTCAATTTTTGGTCAAGCCCAGGTTAGTAATGAAGCTATGCAGCCTAAGCAATCAAAAAGAGCCAAATACCCTAGGAAGAGAAAGCCAGGAGATCCAAATCCACTTCTAGGAGGATGGGGAGGAATGCACATGGGACTTATATCCACCCCGACAATGAGTTCAGAGGCCGTAGAGGCATGACCCAGAAAAGTGGTTCAGAGGGCGTAGAGGCATGACCACGCCCGGTAGGTTCAGGGGCCGTAGAGACATGACCTTCGAATGAGTTCAGGGGCCGTAAAGGCATAACCCAACATTGTGGTTCAGGGGCCGTAGAGGCATGAACTAGGGGTGAGTTCAGAGGTTATAGAGACGTGACTCAACTCGGTGGTCCAGGGGTTGCAGGGGCATGACCACACAACACTGAGGGGTTAGACCCTTGAATGTCTGCGCTTCATCAATGAGGACTGTCGGGCTACACGTCACTCTTGTATAGAAGGCAGGTTGGCTATGAAGCCGCCCGTCACTTTAATGAGGAATGTCATGGGGACTTATATCGCTCACTAAGCGGTAACATGTTGACTAGATCAAGAAGGAATGCCGTAAAATTAACATCTGAGGACTAGTCCGTGCTAATCAGTTAGGAAGGAGAGCCAAGGGACTCTGATCCTTCCTGTGAACTGATCGAGGTGCGTACCTCAACACCCGCGCTCCATCAATGAGGATTGCCTTGTGGACTTTATGTCGCTCATGAGAGGAAGGAAGGTTGGCTAGGAAGCCTCCTATCACTTTAATGAGGAATGCATGGGGCCTCACATCGCTCACTAAGTGGTAACAGGTTGACTAGATCGAAAGGAGAATGCCCACGGACTTCGGCTCTCCTCTATGTACTAGTCCACATTGATCAGTTAGGAAGGAGAGCCATGAGACTTTGATCCCTCCTGCAAACTGATCGAGGTGCGTGCCTCAACACCCGCACTACATCTGTGATGAATACTAAGAGTTTTGCATCATCACCTGAGAGGTAGTAGAGGTTGGCTAAGAAGTCGAGCAACAAAGCTAAATCATCGAATGACGAGATGTTCTCATAAAAGGACCGACTAGAATGTCATGTGGTCCGAGAAGCACTAAAGTCGGATGGCTGAGAAGCCAAAATTGGAGACGTCGTCCATGAGGAATGCACTTGAGACTTATATCCGCTCTGGACAGAGGGTTCAGAGGCCGTAGAGGCGTGACCCTAAAACAACCAAGGTGTTAGAACTCTGAACGCCTACGCTATGAGTGAGGACTGCCGTCAGGCCTTACGTCGCTCTTTGAAAGGTAGGCGAGTTGGCTAAGAAGCCCAACATTAAAGCTGAAATGTCTAACGACATGATCTCATAAAAAGACCGACTAGAGCATTGTGCCATCCGAGAAACATTGGATCAGGTGGCTAAAAAGCTGAAAATGTCAAAAAACAGGATGTCCTCATAATAGAGCAGACTCTAAGGTCGTAGGGCCCGAGGCACATCGAAGTATATGGCTATGGAACCAATAGAGTCATCATGAGACAAAACAACCTCATAAAAGAACCGAATAGAATGTCATAAGGTTTGAGAGGTGTTGAATGCTAGCTGAGCAAAGCCGTCTAGCAATCCGAGATGGGTCGGTAAGGTCGAACAAAGCGATCCTCACCGTACACGACGTCACGGTACTGTCAGATATCAAAATATCACGATCGGACATGGATCGATTGACCAGCTGAAATAGTCTAAACCAATACGGCATGTCCCTTGATGAGGTGATGAAAATCAAGCAAGTCGAACACGGTGCCGCAGGGGGTCGGATGAACAAAGCGATCCAACCTCATAAAACCTTACGGACCTGAGTGGGGTAACTCTTACTGGAGAGTTCTGCGGGTGAGAGAAAACCTGGCTTAAACATGGACTAATAGAATTAGCATAGAGCTAAGATTAGTTCAACATGCAACCTGACATGGTGATTAGGATCAGCCAAGTCAAATATCAAATAGCACAGGAGGTAGCTATCATGCCTATGCATGTAAAATGGTACAGGAGATATGTATCATGACCCTGTATCAAGCGAGCAAGTACATGGTTGAATAGTCTAAGGTAACATGCTCGAAGTGTAGTCGAACATCTAATTGTTACGACAAAACATGGATCGGTAGTAAAGCCGATACAACATGTTGCTCGATATGGTGGTCAGAACCAACCAGAGCGATCGAGACAAAAACATGGTTACATGACCAGGATGGTCTAACCATAGGAGTGCTTCTGTGAGCACTAGCAAAGCAACTTTCGCTGGGGATCCATGGATCGATCATTATGCCGATACGACATGACACTCGACGTGGCGGACAAAACCAACCAAGGTAGTCGAGAAAAACAATGGGGTTACATGACCTAGAAAGGTCTAACCACCAGGGTGCCTCGTGAGCACTAGCGATATAACTCTCGTTGAGGAGTTCTGCGGGCGTGAAAAAACCCAACTTAAGCATGGACTAATCAAGCTAGCATGGAGCTCAGATTGGTACGACATGCACCTAAGCATGGTGAGTAAGATCAACCATGTCAAAGAAATCGTTGAAGAGGCGATCTTAAAATGTACCCATAGAAGACTTATGTTGGGGATACCTTAAAGGTTATGCCAATTCTTGGTGGGGACTTAAACATCTCATTCTGACGTGGTGAACAAACTCAAACCAATCAGAAGAGGCATCAAAAGGTGTCGGATGCATAGAGCGATCCAACCTCACAACACTTATGCATGATCTCAAGCAAAGTTACCCTCAGTAGGGATTTTAGGTCATCCCTTTCTAGGAATTTCATATGACCCTTGTTAGGAATTTTTTTTTCTGCGGGCATAAAGATACCCGTCTTATGCATGGACTAATCGAGGCTACATAGTGCTCGAATTAGTGCAACATGCACATCGAGATGGTGAGCAAAGTCAACCAATTCGGTCAAAATACCGTAGAGGTATCGAGGAGGGTTAGTGCAACATGCACATCGAGAGCGCTCTGACTGATACAACATGCCTGCTGGCAAAGCAGCAAATTACTCAAATTAGGTGGATTGAGTGGTCCAACCCACATGGGATATCCTGGCCAGAAGTCTATTAAGAGAGACTCTCACTGGGGACTCCTCGAAAAGTGACAGGGTAATTCCTGTCATAAAGGTAGCACAAAGTAATCGGACCCAGTGATTAGGTGAACACAATAGCTCATCTCAGAAAAGCATCCCCCAATGAGGATTCCTCAAAGACTAGTTGAGTAGCTCTTATATGAGGAAAACAAAAGCAGCCCAACCTGTAGAATGGGCTTTGTCAACACACCTGACGATGTGACCCAACTAGGGTTTTTTTCATGCGGGTTTGAAAGTACTCCGCTTAGGCACGGATCGGCTATGTAAGTTGAGTGTTGTAGCCAATACGACATGCCTCTTCTCGACAAAGCTATATGAATTGCTCACACTGTGAGGACGTGGAGATGGGGGTTAGACTATGATTATAGTTTACCCACAAAAATGTCTAGTTTTTAAGCTAAATCACTTCCATAGAAGAATCTCAACCGCATTCGTTCAAAGCAAGTGGGATAAACACATACTTTACATTCATAAAGATGAACGACACGTGTATATCAACCATACTCGCAACGAGCAGGAGTGGTAGTCTTTGGACCTTGCGTAGAGCGGATCGACGAAAGACAAAGTAAGAGAAATGCAATGCTTCTCTTATAGAGATTGGTGGTGCACCAGGTATAAGACGCCCGTAGGACTTCCACTTTGCCCGAAATGTGAGCCGACAATCAAAGTAAGAGAAGTACGAGGTTTCTTTTACCTGAAACTGTTGTGAACTTTAAGTGATCCTTGACATATGCAAGGTAATCATCATAATTAGTTCACATAATGAAGAGATTGCGAAAATGCACATTCTTTATTGCTCCAAAAACTGAATTACGAAGTGCATGTGCTTCAAAATACAGTTTCCTCATAAAGTACAATGAGTACATGAAAAAGAGGATAAGCCAAATATCTCTTCAAGTATCGCCCGTTGATAGGGGCGTTGGATAAGATCCATTTGCAACAATTAGCATTGAAAGGTAGCTTAATTTTTGAAGGAAGGGCTACTGGACCCTTGGGGGTCAACACATAGAGCGTAAAGGTAGTGGGTGAAGAGTCCACAAGACGATAAGAATTTCTTCCGAAGGAAGGGCCTCCGGACCCATAGGGTCAACGCACAAAGCGTGAAAACAAGTGGGTGAAAAGTCCAGGTACAAAAAGGCAAATCAACTTCCAAGGAAGGACCGCCGGACCCAGAGGGTTGACGCATGAAGCGTGAAAAGGTAGTAGGTGAAGAGCACACAAAGCTTCTGGAGCCTTTCACATGTCATTCATAATTTTTTTATTGGCATTCAGATTTTTTTATAGAGCATATCAAAATCTCTCTTTTTTTATCCTAGGTTGAGACGCTATCGAGAATGATTTGGCATGATATACCAAATTAATCTGGCAAAAAGTGCTCTCATGCAGGCATCCTAGAATGACCAGAGATACCATGCAAAATATGAGATTTTGCAAAATTCTGGTCCAGGTGGGATTTTTCTTAAGTACTTTTCCCTAGTCTCTGTCCTTTAATTCTTTTCACCCTTAGCCTAAGTAGGCCTCATCACTCGTATCTAGGTGTCAAGGAAATGTTTTCATTTTGGAGATGTTTTTAAATCCACTACTGATTTATCGATCATCCCAATGTCACTTAAACAATTCTTGAACATAATATCCTAAGGATCTTATCAGGAGAATTTTGAGATCAGAAAGTTCTTTATATTAAAGTTTCTGATTTTTCCACTCACCTCAAGCTTCTTCTCAGGAGTTTTGAGTGATGATTTTTTTTTTCTTTTCTTTTTTTTTGAAGCCTTTCACATTTTTTTTTTGTTTTCCTGAGAATGACTATTTTTGGTGAGCTTCTTTTTGTTATAAAGCATTTTCTTCTGACTCAAAAATCTCCCGAATAAAGATTCTTAGGATTTTATGATTCATTACTTGTCAAGCTACCATCGGTCTAGCTGAATGGAAAAGTAAGAGAACTAAATAGTCTCTGAAACTACTCATATCTCAATGACACCCATCAAGTCATTCTGAGGTGTTATCAGGACTTAGATGAAAGTTCATTAAAGGAAAGGATTCGATCATCATGACTTAGTTCAAATTCCCCCCAAACCATGAGTATTTGCAAATCCTAAGAAGGTGCATACATGGTCTGGTTCATGCTTAGCCTTAGGATCTATCATAGATTCAACCTCAAGAATCATCAAAGGCAAACCCAAGACAAGATCAACTAAGGGGTGAGATTCCTTTTGGAACCATCTCAACAACCTCCAAAAATTGGAGTCGGAGCATAGAAAAATATAGAGGTATCTCGGTTAGATAAGTAGAGAGGTCTAACCGGTAGTGTTGGACATCGAAGTATCACAACGAGTCATGGACTAATATATAGAGGCAAAGTGTCTAATCAGTTCAACATGACTACTGACAAGGTGATAAAAATCAACCAAGTCAAACAAAACATATCCATGGAGTTGGATATGGAAGAGGTGGATCAATCTCGAGAAGATGCTCTTTCACCAAGAACAGACTGAAAAGTCAATAGGGTTCTGGATAGGTAAGGCACCAAATCCTAGTCAGGTTTAGAGTAACTGACTAAACCAGATGTTTAGACATGTAGAATGGTCTAAGCAACAAAATACACTCATCAAGAGCATATCCAAAAGGCAAACATAGCTCAAATAGAGTGAGGCACTCTCAAATATCCTGGGAGATGTGTATCCCAGCTAAACATGGATCGATTAAGACTAGCAAGGTGGTCTAATCGATACAACATGTCATCAATAAATAGATTTTGGGGGTGTGCCCCAATTGGAGTATAGAACATCCGATATAGCTTTGCTTAATAAACGAAAAAGGTAAAATAAGCACTCTTTAAAGCAAAGGCAATTAAACCCCTCGCCGTCAAATGTAGAAATTTGTTCTACATGCAGCGTCGGGATATCCAGAGACGTGGTGGCAGGAATTTGCCTAACCCACTAGGGATTCGCCAAAGTAGGGCGACCAACTCCTATCCTCAAAAAAAAGAGAATCAACAGGGGTGCGCCCTGGACCTCTCTTTGTCAACATAGGACAGATTCATCTTTATTGACGAAGAGGAAGCCACGACATTTTCCTTATGATTGTGGAAAGAGTGGGCACATAAGGTGCGAGCAAAGCCACTACAACAAGATCATCTACGATACATGTAGCACAACATCTGGTACAGTAGCACTAAGTACCACACCAAGTGTCCCATGCAACACCTCGGAGGGTCTCGTAGCATGTACAACAGAAAGAAAATATTTCGGCCTCATAATGGATCGACAGGTGGCCCCCGGTCTCCTACTATGAGGGCCTCTAGGATAAGAAGAATAAAGAAGTTTATTCGGACATCTGAAGGATCTGAATAAACTTCTTTCAAGGAAGAGGACCCAGTCCTTGTAAAAGGAATTGGAATCCCAACAAGTATAGAGACCTGTAGCTAAGTCAGCTGCTATAGTTGCAGCAGTTGTTCCTATTCCTCTGGATGCCCTTGCCTAATGTAGGGATAGGCGAGACCTCAGAGAACCTCAGAACGACGGGGGATGGAAAGATAATCAAACCAGCGAAAACATTTCCTCTTAAAGAGGAAGCTACACCTACGATCTTCTAAGTCAGAGAACTCGTAGTAGCGGTAACAACAAGTACTGCAGGGTAAGAATGACCTGCATCCTGAGGAGTAAAAATCTCCTAGAAATTCTACCTGGAGTATAGCCCACACAACAGGAAAAAGGAGAGAAACAATTCTAAGCCAACGGGACCTCGGTGCTAACCCATGCTGGAACCAAAACATGTCATGACGGGGACCCGGTCCACACCACCAAAAAAAACAAAAAGGTGATTCTCAACCGACAGAATTTAAGCATCGATCCTGGGCCGGAACCAAAATAAATCGTAGCGGGGACCCGGTCCACACCGCCAAGGGATAGTACCGTAAAAGGTAACTATAGCACTCTTAAATAATGCAACATCCGCAGGATGAAAATCCCCAAAAAATGGAAGGACTACAAAGAGGCTAGGAAAACTCAAAAGAGTGTTGTAGTGCATCGCCATCTGTTACTATCCTCTTCCTCGAGGGAAAATGCAGCACTGATACGAGCTACTACAACAAAAGAAGTGTCACATGCACAACTCATCCTTTTTAAAGGAGGACACTTAGTAAGCAACCGACTGGGACGTGGACTGCACAACCGGGAAAGTAGCACAACAACTCAATTTAGAGGCCAAAGATTCCCCCTGAACTGGAATCAGAACATGTATATAGACCTGATGCAGGACAAGCTGTTGAATTCACAGCAATCTATTCTTGGTCCTCCTGGCCTTCCTGCCTGATCGGGGGACAGGTGGATCCTCAAGGGAACCGGAACGGAAGAGAGTCGGGACAAAAGTCACACTGGTGACAGTAGTGGTAGACCTACTGCTGACAGAAGACTCACCTGCCTATGGCAAGGAGATCGGTAAGAAAACAGAGGAACGGGTCTGAAGAAGACCGTTAGGTGCTACGGCGCGTTGCTATCGAGTGTCAACCTCTTTTTGCAAAATAAGCGGGCACGATGCGAGCCACTGCAACAAAAAATAGCTCAATATACATGACTCCCCATTTAAGGGGGGCACAAAGCAAAACACCACAAAGAATGGAGGAACAACTCAACATGCACATCTCCCCTTTTAAGGAGGAGGGCGCACAAAGAAAAAGCCTAAGAGGGAGTAAAAATGGCTCAATATGCACGTCTCCCCTTTTAAGGGGGAGGGCACAAAACCAATGCCTCAGAAGGCTTTGGAACAGCTCAATATGCACATTTCCCCATTTAAGGGGGAGGGCATAGAGTAAACACCTCAGAGGATGTAGGATCACATAAGGTAATCCCACAAAAGTGCTCGAAGTAACTGAAAGGTATGACACCTTCAGAAGCACAGAAAACGCTCTGGGAGAAGAGAAAGGGTTCCCCCTGGCGGTAACGATCGTATCCATCCTCTTGCTCTTCCGCGTCGCGGGGCAAAAAGGGACAACAATCAGAAACAAGGAGAGGTCATGAAACCAATCATAAGGTAAAACGACATCGATGTTTGCAATAATGCAGCAACCGAACTGTCGAGGGTGAGAGAAGGGACAGAATGCATCGAGTTGCTACCCCTAGCAACTGACACATGGACTGAAAATCAAGGTCTCACAAAAAGGCTCAACTGTGACTCGAATGAAGAGAACCAAGTCACGAGAATATGAGCGAAATTCCTAGTATGGAGATAGGCTATAACCCCAGAAGCGAAACTCCAAGTATGGAGAGAGAGACTCTTCCCCAGCGGAGTTGCCAATCTTGCGAATACGCTGGGATCCGCAAGTCACCTAAGTGAAACTCTAAGTATGGAGAGAGAGTAACCTCCCCAACGGAGTTGCCAATTTGTTTTCGTTCATTTTTCTCTCTTTTTTTTTAAAAGGAGTCGCCAGCTTGTCGATCGTCGTATACTTCCCCCATTCGAATAAATCTCCCTTCCGAACCAGATATGTGATTCAAAGAGGAGAGGAAACGAATAAGAAGGGACATACGACAAAGCGACAAACAAGAGAAAACACAAAATGTGGAGAGCCTACGTACGGTAAACCTCGCAAGGATAAGTTAAGAGTGTCCGTCCAAACAAGATCGGGCAAAAGCACCTTAAATCGATATCCGTGAAAGAATACCTACGTAAACTACCAATAACCAGAGATTCAGGTGTAGGTGTCTGTTCTGGGGTCAAGAGCACTCCCAAGGGGACTTATCCCACTTGGTTAATCACATCTTGGGGGGTACCAAAGAATACTCTTGATAAAAGGAGTTTCGCTTGGATTATCGTGAACCTGGGGCAATAGGTACTCAAAAGAAGGTTATTCCGTGTGGGAACAGTCCCGATGCTTCAAAGCTCGCGCAAAGTCATCGGGCAGAGAGGGAGTCTCTCACATCCCGAATGGGTAGCGGCTCATCAGCACACGGGGCCCACAAAATAACCTAAATCATCTTGACGGGGATATCCTAACACTTCAAAGCACGTCCAAGCCATAGGGCAGAGGACAAATTGTATCCCAAATGGGCGGCAGCTCATCGGCATCGGGCCGTCAAAATGATATCAACGAAGTCAATGAACGATATGGCTCAAAGGGGCTTAACAAAAAGGAAGGTAGATTGATCCTAAAAGGTAGAGGTAACTGGGTCGGGGTACCACGGACCCATCATCCACAGCTAACAGTACCCTAAGTCTACCTGTTTCTGAAGGTAGTCGACCCAACACGTCCTGAGATCCACGGTCAGCAATCCGTGAATTGCGTCGTCCACGGGAACCTCGGTAGCCTTAAGGTGAAAGGAAAGAAACTCTATCCTATGACTAAAAGATGGAGCTCCAAGAGGTGGGACTTATACCTGCCAAAGTGGCAAGGATGCCTCCGGAAAGAAAAGAAAGTAGAGGTTCAGCTACAAAGCTGGGAACACTCTCAACAAAAGGACTTACACCCCGTATGGGTCGGGGAACCTTCTAACATCCTAAGCGCACTAGACAACCACCTATAAAGAGGTATGTTGGGCCAGTCAGGTTGGAGAAGCACGGGGACTCCTCCTCGGGACATGCAAATATGAATGCAGTTATCTAGAGCGGTCCTTAAGTATTGTGGAGGCCCCATTAATATAA
>JXCR01144727.1:12711-37474 GCA_002079205.1 Phalaenopsis hybrid cultivar | reverse complement strand
TCACATCACAAGCACAATGCAGAAGAAAGATACCTGACTAGGGCAACCAATCCAGCAGAGAACAACAGTCAGACATCAAAAAGACTACCTAGCACCCTAAATCCTAACCTAGCACACCATATAACGAAAAGTTCGTCAACCTAGTATCTAAGTGTGGGGTAGGTCTGAGTATAGTATGACTTTGACAGGGTCGTCATTCCAGCCCCATCCTAAAGATCCGAAGGATCTAAAGGGTGTCCATAAGAGAGGTTACACGAGTTAGATCTATTAGATCTTTAGCACAGCCATACTCGTGTCAATCTCGATGACTTAACTCGCATTGCTCACCGGGATCAACCCGACAAACAATGCTCGTTAAGGCATCGCGACCAACACGGGGTCACTCGCCTAACGAGCCTAGTTCGCTATCCAGGCAAACATGCAAATGCAAATGCGATCAGTCATATGACAGAAGTGATGAGTGTACCGTGAGGCAGTGACTCAGGAAAAGGTAGGCATGTAGTGGAGGCAGCGGCCCTAATAAATGAGTGTGCCGTAGTGGCAGTGACCCAAAGAGTAGGCGTGTCGTAGAGGCAGCGGCCTGAAGGTGCGTCGAGGCGGCAGTGACCAAAAGTGATGGGCGTGTCGTGGCGATAGGGGCCCGAAAGATGGGTGTATCGTGGAGGCAGTGACCAAAAGGGATGGGCGTACCGTAGCGGTCGTGGCCCGAAGGTGTAACGTGGAGGCAGTGACCAAAAGGGATGGGCGTACCGTGGAGGCAGTTGCCCAAAGAAATGTGTGTGCTGTAGCAACAGTGATTAAAAGTGATGGGCGTGTTGTGGAGGCAGTGGCCCGAAAGATGTGTACCGAGGCGGCAGTGACCCGAAGAAAGTGGTGATTCTCACTGTGGAGCATCACCTAAGTGAAAATGCAAATGCAAATGCAAACACATATGGTGCGACATGCAAGCAGGCAAGCATGTGATGCAAAAGCAGACAAAAAAAATGCAGGTGATCGGTCGATTTGGCCGTGGTGGTCGGCCGAACCAAAGTGATAGCTCACCGAGCCGGAGCGGCCTATCGGAGCGAAGTGAAATGCTCGCCGGACCGAGGCGGCTGGTCGGAGCAAAGTGAGATGATCGTCGGGTCGGGGCGACCAGTCGGAGCGAGGTGAAATGCAATATGCACCAAGTAAAAAATGCAATATACAACAAACCAACATGCAGATAGCAAACTGGGCTCGTGCTAACTACCTCGCCTGGGTGACCTAAAGTTTAGAACCTTGGATATGTGACACTGTCGCCTCTTGCTTTGGTGAGGAAATGTGGGGAATTTCACCCCGGATCACCGAGGGGGAAAATCTCCACGACGTCGTGAAATACGATATCTATAAAGCTTTTCTCATTTCGCAAACTCCTCCAGAATTTGCAAAGCGAGCAAGCTACAAAGCTTCTCTCACTTTGCCAAGTCTGACCTCCCAACTTCAACAAGTAAAGTTGGGGAATCCAAAGCAAGGGGAGTGAGGGACTCCGACCCACCAAGAATTGTGCTAAGGCTCACAACAAAGGGGGGCACTCGGCTCTACGGAGGGGTATTTGGCCACGCACAGGAAGTCCTAACCTAAGGGCTGGCTCTGGGAAATCCAACAATCCATCACGCAGGCACCTCGTCGGGCAGACCCACGCCGGCGCACGTACCCCGTGTGGGCGATCACACCCACACGCCTAGACTCCACTATTCTCGAGGCTGGCTATGAGGTAGAAAATCTCACCACCGTTACGGTTGTAGACGCATTTTCTTTGCTCGCTCCAAGCTCGCCGACGTCCAATCCATGCTCCAGTGTGTCTCGTAGGGCGTGCATAAGACAACAAAAGGATGGAAGATGCAATGAGGGCAAGAGGTATGCGAAGCATATGAAAATAAGCATCAAATCATATGAAAATGAGGCTGAAACATATACCTTCGTAGGAGGGTCGCTCGATAACGACGAAAGAGGAAACCCACGGGGACGCCGGCGGGAAGAAGCGTTGACAGAGGCCTTTCTACGAAGCGGGTGACCCTCACACCTCCACGAACAACAACGTTGCTCGCTGTGCGGCGGCATCGTGGTACTCCGGCGAGGCGTCCGGTCGCCGAGAAGGTAGGACGATGACGTGTAGAGGCTAGCTCGCCGGCGACCTATACCGGGAGCGAAAGAAACACAGAGGAGAGCCCAAAATCCGACACTCTCCTCGCTGATTTTCTCCGTAGTAAATACGACGCCGACGGAGCAAAATGGTGGGCGAGGAAGAAGGTCCGGAAAATTTCGGGATCTCGGCGTCGGAGTTGGAGGAGCAGCCGGCAGATCTGCTTGCAGCCAACAAGAGAAGAAGAAGGAAGAGGGAGGACTGGCTCCTATCGTCGGAGGAGGGAGGACTGCCGGCTAGGCCGTCGGAGAGACCGACGGTGAAGATCTGGCCAAGAGGAAGGGAGCCCGGGCAAGCCTTCGCGAAGAAG
Source organism: Phalaenopsis hybrid cultivar (assembly GCA_002079205.1). Taxonomy (NCBI): domain Eukaryota; kingdom Viridiplantae; phylum Streptophyta; class Magnoliopsida; order Asparagales; family Orchidaceae; genus Phalaenopsis; species Phalaenopsis hybrid cultivar. Next base: position 35,000 of record JXCR01144727.1, on the reverse strand, counting down.
AGGAAGGTGGCGGTTCGGCCAACGGTAGCTGGAGGAAGCGGCGCCAGTGTTCGCCGGCGGGGATCGACGACGCGACCGACGCGAGTAGGGAGCTAGGGTTCGCGATCCAGGAGAGGGTGGCGGCTGGTTTTCGCGATCGGGGGAGAGGGCTGTAGCGTAGGTTTTTATAATAATATATTATATTATATTATATATTATTATTATTATTATTATAATTATCATTCACCTATTCTTCACTCGTATACATCCTCGCGGCGAAGTGGATATCCTTCCTGGCTAAAATTGACGTTTCGGACGCGTTGACACAGTCCATTTTGTCATCCGGGGTCATCCGGACTACTTTTTTGACTATCGTGCCCAAAACAATAATTTACCTATTTTTACCCCGCCCACAAAGCCGTAGCGAAGCGGACATCCTCCGTAAGTGAAATCGACGCTCCGGACACATTAGTGGGTTCCGTTTCATCATCCGGGGTCATATAGACCACTTTGTCAAGCAATCGAGACAATTTGAGCCAAAATTGCGCACGACGCGCCAAATAATATTTTTTGCCCCGATCGGAGTCATTTGACGTGCCAAATGCCGATCGGCCTTCACCTAAGCGAAAGCCATAGCATAGCAGAATGAACCTGGCTACGTGCCCCTCAGCACGTGCCGAAAAGGTCTTGGGTGGGTGTCTGAACTATCGGACGTCACAGACAGACCGTAAACTATCCTGAGTCATGCAGGTGGACACCCTACACTCGTGACATCAAAAATTGATGCCAACATAGCCATTGCATTTTTTGGTTATGCTTGTTATTCATTTTCTATTTAAGTTGCTTTGCAAGGGAGAAAGAAATTAAACTTTCTTTCAATGTGAATAAAAAGAACTTTTTTTTTTGCTTTAATAAGACACACATCCTAAAGTAAACAATAAAATTAAAAACAAAGAAAAATTACTAGTTTTTCCAAATTTTTTCAAGCTCCAAAGTGCCCAAAAACCAGTGCCTAGGTACCGACCATCTTCTACGACATGAAAGCCTTGCCCAACACCAAAGTGCTAAATCAAACCCTAACCTAGCCGGGTCAACCCAAGTTAACACAGGTCAACCTAAACTAAACCCAAACCTACTCGAGTCAACTTAAAACAAACCGAAAACTACTCAGGTTAGCCAAAGTTAACCCAGGTCAAACCAAATCAAACCCTAACCTACTCGGGCCAACTCTAGTTAACACGGGTCAACCCAAATCAAACCCAATACTATCTGGTCAACCCAAATCAAACCAAAACCTATGTGGTTCAACCCAAATCAAACCTTATTCTACTCGGGTAAACCCAAGTCAACCAAGGTCAACCCAAATTAAACCCTAACCTACCCTAGTCAACCTAAGCCAATCCTATTTAAACTTGAACTGCCCTGAATCAGCAGAAGTCTAATCCAAGGCTATAGGTTTTTAATGCATGCCTTCATGTTTTATTGTGTTATTTCATGTTTTGTTATGTTATTGCATGTGTGTCAAGTTATATTACTTATTTTAATATGTTTCTCATGTTCAAAAACAAACAAAAAAATGTAAAATAAAATTATTAAAAATATAAAAGACGGATGACCCTTCCAGGTGTTTTTTTTTCTCAAACAAAAATATAAAATACAAGCTTCAAACTTAGAAAACACTAATTATCCAACATGATCGACAATGTTTAGCATTTTAAACAAATGATTATTGGTATATTGAACTTCAAATTACAATTAAAATACATCAAGATAAGGAACTGATACTTAACCTAGGCTAATTTAGTCTGATCCTTAGGTTAGTTAACGTAGCCACCATAACTCAGGACCACACACTTACCCTAGATTAGCCTAGGTATAGATGCCTAGAATAGTTTAAGTACCAAGCTAGAGCTAAGGACTATCACAAACAAAACATCTAAACCTACCCCCTAAGACTAAAGAGAATACCTTAGAAGGATGTAACACATGGCTTCTGACGAAGGTATTTCATCATCTAGGCGGTTTGACCCATTTCTGATGTCATATTGTCTACCTTCTAGAGAGCCTATTATTCCGAGAAATGTCATGCCTAAACATATAGATAGAGTGTCTTCTAAAAGGAATTATGATGTTGTCGAACAAAAATTTCCCCACATAGGGCTAGCACCGCATCGCCTATGTATAGAGTCACAACTCTAGCCCCACTCTTTATGGGTTTTTCTTCCCATCAACTAAGTTTTGTGAATCTAGTATCAGAGCTACAGTGCCACATTCTTCAACTACAAGGCCATAATGTTGTCCTTTGATGTGTTGAAATAACCTCAGCTGAGTTTTATCTTATGAATTTGGATCACACAATGGACGCACTAGGGTCTTGGGATTTTTATGCCAAGCAATTGATAAACCTTTCACATTTATGGCAGTTCCATCTACTAAATTGATTGATAGAACTTACATCAAGTATTTCATAGTTGGTGTGATTTGATGTAAGTTTGTTTTCTGCTATTTTACACTTTGGTTCAACACCTATGTGAGATTTGTAGGATAGTATTTGAGTTTTGCCGCTAACTCGGTATAGGTTGCATTAAGTTGTTAGGGGTATCAGCACAGTCCACTTCCTATAAAAGACTTTAAAGGGGCTAGCATTTAAGCATCGTTTATTAGTGCTGGGGCACCACCTCCTTTATCTTCCATATCATAATGAACCTCGCATGGTATCATCCCTTTTACATCATGTTGCTATATGTTTCATGGCATAATTGCATATACTTTCATGTTCATGTATGCATTCCTAGTTGCACTAGTGTGTATTTGTTGCATCTGACTTTTTCACGGTATTCTTAAATTTTAAGTTCGTGATTTTGGGGTCCTAAAATCCCTTAATTAAGCATCTTATATGCATCCCTTGATTTCCTTTATTGTAGGGTTATGGCGTAGAGTTTTGTATTAGGTCCCAAGGAACATTAATTTTGCATGTCTCTATATTCTTTCTTCAATGTATGTCCATTCGCTTGGGGGTCTTATTATTTTAGACATGACTATGTGTCGTATACATCATATAGAACTAGGTCATGTGAGTCAAAACCCTGAAGGAAATAATCAAATGACCCATAATTTAACCTATCGTGACAATACGAAATGAGTATTACTAACAGCTTGTTTGAACGAGTAATGTGAGATACTCTATTATTATTAGATCTTGTAAAACCACTCCTAACATAGGTTTAAGTTAACATCAACCACTTAGAATGGAACATGTTAACTTATTCAAATTTTAGGGGAGGAGCTAGCTATGTGGCCCTCTCTAGATCATATGGTTTTTCTTTTTTAGCCCTACATTGTACATCTTACACATAGATGATGGTTAGGCAACACATTATAGTTTTTGTTTAAAAATATGGCTAAGGTGCTGTTAGGAATTGTCATATATAGCTATTATTTCATTTGATTGTGCTTATTTTTATAAAATTTGTTGCCCTAATGTCGGCACTAAAAGGTTGAGGAGTTGCCCGTTGGAAGTTGCCGGCCACCAGAATCGAAATCCTGTCTCCCGCTTCGGAAAGGCGTTTAATTTAAATATATATATCGTTTAGAAAAATATGAAATCAAACCAACCCCATATTTTTCATGGTTTAAATGAAAGAGCGGTATACATCAAATCGTGTGTATATTCCTAAGGATAAATAAAATACTTAAGGATGAGGCTCGATCAAATAAATTAAGAAATATATAGCATCTGTTTGGTCTACGAAACCATTTTATTTGCCAACAAGTTTCTCTATTTAATATGAATAATTAAATAGGATTTATATTAAGCTGGGTTCAGAAAAGCTTCTTATAAGGGCAAGTCCCTATAGTTAATTACATCTTAGATAACCGAAGTCACTTGAGAAGATTCTCGATAAAAATCAGGAAATATTATCTTCAAGGAGGTCAAAAGGAAAGGACTTTTTAATAAGATTGGACAAAGAGGTGTGAAAGGGGAATGACTCAAATTTGAAACATTTATTGTAGAATCCAAAGGAGGAAGGACTAGGGGATGTCATAGATCCGGAGGAGGGCTTCAGTGACTTCCCAAGCTATCTTATTGTTTGGTTTTAGTTTTAAGGAGAAATATTTAAATATTTCATCCTATCAATTTTATTTTTTAGGGTTTATATTCATGTGAAACAATCACACAATTAGCCTGGAAGATATGAGGATTTAGGTCCTAACGGACAACAACCTCGGAATCCTAAGATGAGTTAGGGCTTATATTGTATAGCAGGGCTGTATAAAAATCTAAAGATGAGGTGAGGATTTATGTTGCATAAGCAAACAACCTTGAAATCATGTGGCTTTGTTGTTTAATTCTAAAGAAAGATATATTGTAGTAGATCCTCTTGTTAGTAAAGATGGTCGTGCTATCCACAATTCTAGCTCCAAGCTCTTCTTCATGATGATTTTAAGTTTTCTAGAGTGTCAGGTCATGATATCAAATCAGGTGTCCCTATGATTATGGCTCTTTAAATGCTATGGAACATATTAAAGTTGATTAAAGCGACACCAGTTAGGATCCTACGGTTACCTCATTCTGGTACCACAATTTTTTATTGGATTCACTTAGCCCAAATGAAATTACTAAACTCAACTTAATGAGTTCCATACTTTCATTTAGACCGTGGGAAGCCTCGTTAGCAACCGTATGTTACCTCCTTCGAGTGATTCTCGATCATCTGATAGAGACGTCTTAATTTAGTTGCAATTGTTGTTTTGTAATGCTTGTGATTAAATTTTGAGTTGCCTTATATTTTGAATGTTGTGGCGGTGAATTTTATCATGATTGATTTTAGTTTTAGTTTTGATTTTGTGGCTATCCTAGCAGTATTTTTTGTTTTCATGCAGGGTATCATCGTTGTTTAACATGCAAGTTTTGTAAGCATAAAAATACAATGTTGAAAATACAGGAAAATATAGTACTGTAAACTATTAAAGCGTACATGGCGAGTCTTCTCGTTCCACCACCTGAAAGGTCAGTACTTGCAAGGCATGTATATAGTGTTGTAAGGAATTTAAATTGCATGAGTAGATAAAGGTTTAGCTACCAAACACCAAGCTATGACTTTATTGAATATTTAAGGATCCTAGTAGATGATTTTAGGACAAAAATATGGCAAGTCCAATTTGCCCTTCAGAAAGTTCAATGGATTTCAAAATGCTCGAGGCATGACCTTAGATCACTTTGAAAAATCCTTGAAATTGTTCCATTAATCATCAGAGGTCGAAGTGTGATTACCCCTTTGCTAAGTAAAAATGAATAATTTAATTATCTAGAGGATATAGTACTTGATTAATCAATTCATGTTTCGTTTAAGGGTTATCTTAGTGGNAGAGAATCAAATTTTATATTTTTATGATTTTTAATTTATTTAATGTAATTATTTTAGTGAGAAAATAGAAAAAATTTATTTTTTGACTTAGGAAAATTAAGAAAAAATGTCTTAAAGAATTCTAAGTGATCAGGGGACATTTCCACTCATTTTGAACTATTTTTTGGTATTTTTAAAATTTTTAATTATTTTAATTATTTTTAATTCAAAATTCCATTTAAAAAAATGAAATAATCTCACAAAAATGGATTTTATTTTTATAAGATGCCCCTGACCACAAGGAACTCAAAGAAACAATTTTCATGATTTTTTCTAAGCATATTAAATTTAAAATAATTATTTTGGTACAAAAAAGCAATGCTTCCTTAAAAATTTATTTTATTACTTAGACTAAGTCAAATAATTTTGATATTTTTACACTGAATAAACATATTGTTTATGGACAGTGGAGAAGTTATTTTGTTAATTTTTGATAAGTGTATAATTTTCATGAATGTATATGTATTTAATTAAGTACAAAAATGTACAAGATGATTCAAAGTATCACAATATTTTTTCTAAACTTCTCTAACCACAAAAGACCTATTAAAATTATTCCCATAATTTTCAAATGGATATTTTGATTTATATAATTAAAATAGCCAAAATAGTCACCTTAGCTTGAAAATTTAGGTTAGAAGCATAGAGATGCCCTCTGACCTTAGAAAAATCAGAGGACATGACCTCTATCATGAGGAACAAACCCTATAAATTTCAAGCCATGGTGAGCAATGCTTAGTCATGGAGAATTGAAATACCACAGAGGGTATTTAATTCATTAAAGGGAATAAGAAAATATTTTTTTTTTAGTCTACATTATTCTCCTCTATTCACTGAGGAAGAGGATATTTTTTTTAAATGATTTTTCTACACAAAAATATGATTTTTTAAAGTTATGGGCATTTAAATAAATAAGAAAATTCTAATTTTTCTATTTAAGTGACGCGGCGCCGTGTCAACTTTCGGCGGCTTTGAAGCTCCATGAGGCATCTTCTGGTTCGGCGCCTCCATCCACCTTAATGTTGACTCACCCGCGGATTATGTTCCATTCCTTCGTTCGGCACAATCTCGTTCGTTGGTTGGATACATGCACGATCGAACGAGTCTCCGTTATTGTCCCCAAGTGTTCAAACCCGAGAACCATTCACACTAAAACCCTATGATCTTTGTCTAGACTCAACCAAATCTCATGGGGTTTGTTTTTAAACCTTCATCTACTCAAGACAAACACATCTATGTGGTTGATCAAGTATAAAATCAAGCCATTACAAATGAAGAATCAAAATAAGCTCGGGCTAGGCTTAGAGATCAATACCTTTGTCTGGGAGGGGAGGCCTCAATCAGATAGTTGTGGTAGCTTTGATTGGACCCAACGAACCTTTAGATGAAGTCTTGTGCTTTGGTGAATTGTCTAGGTATGAATTCGATCAAGCTCGATTTCAGGTGTTGATCAAAGTCTATGATAGGGGCTATTTTAGAGGGGGCTTTGATGGGGAATCAAATCATTNGTGCTTTGGTGAATTGTCTAGGTATGAATTCGATCAAGCTCGATTTCAGGTGTTGATCAAAGTCTATGATAGAGGCTATTTTAGAGGGGGCTTTGATGAGGAATCAAATCGTCTCACTGTAAGGATGGTTTGTGCACAATTAATTTGAGTTTTGTGGATTTTGGAGAGATGTCATCGTTTTAGCTAAAAATTTGAGCTCAAAATTGGGTTTCCACAGTGGGGATCAGTGGGGAAAAATGGTGGCAGTGAGCTTAGGAGTTCTTGGAGAGTTTCTGAGAGCAATTGGACAGAGTTTCCCCAAGGGATATATAGCACCCCTCCCTTTGGCCATGGAGGATCTGATTAAATAGAGGAGCTTAGAGAGAAGCTCAGGGCAAATTGATGGGTGCAAAGAGATGCTTAGGTGGAGGGTTGAGGAGCTCTAAAGAGCCATTGGGATGAGGTGGCTTTTATGGTTAAAATTGGATTTGATTTGGGGGGGTGGCTCTTGGTTTTAGCTCCTCCGGCAACTAGGGAGGCTGGCCATGGCAGAGGAGGTGTTTAGGTGGCTCAGGAACCTCAGAGGAATCTGTCAAAACCTTTAATTTGGGTTGATGATAGGTTTTGGCAAAGTTATCTTTGGCTTAAGCAATTTAGGAAACAAATCCCTTAATTTATGGGACATTTGGTCCATGGCTCATCTAGGGTGGGTTAAGTATGGTTTAGCCTTGTCCAAAGGGGAGCNAAATTGATGGGTGCAAAGAGCTGCTTAGGTGGAGGGCTGAGGAGCTCTAAAGAGCCATTGGGATGAGGTGGCTTCTATGGTTGAAATTGGGTTTTATTTGGGGGTGGTGGCTCTTGGTTTTAGCTCCTCCGGCAACTAGGGAGGCTGGCCATGGCAGGGGAGGTGTTTAGGTGGCTCAGGAACCTCAGAGGAATCTGTCACAACCTTTAATTTGGGTTGGTGATAGGTTTTGGCAAAGATATCTTTGGCTTAAGCAATTTAGGAAACAAATCCCTTAATTTAGGGGACATTTGGTCCATGGCTCATCTAGGGTGGGTTAAGTATGGTTTAGCTATGTCCAAAGGGGAGTNTGGGTTTCTACCTTTTAACCCCATTGTATTCCAATCATCCAAATATGATTGATAAAATCAAAATTACCCCCAATTCCTTTGGTTAATCCTAAATTTTGGTTAAGGCACCAAAGTCTAAAACTACCGCTTTGCCCTTGGGGCACTTCACCTCATAACTCNTGGGTTTCTACCTTTTAACCCCATTGTATTCCAATCATCCAAATATGATTGATAAAATCAAAATTACCCCCATTTCCTTTGGTTAATCCTAAATTTTGGTTAAGGCACGAAAGTCTAAAACTACCGCTTTGCCCTTGGGGCACTTCACCTCATAACTATTTAAGCACAACTCAAATGACTTTGAAGGTTTAGAGTGTCATATCCATGAGGTAACTATAATGTTAGAGGAGAAGATGTGGACCTTTTAAGATTTTAATTTAATTTATATAATTATTTAAATTTAGAAAATAGGATATTCAATGATTTATTTAGCATTCCAAAATAAAGTTTGTATTTATGGAAATAATTCTAGAGGTTTCCTAAGGTCATAGAAACACTTAGACAAAATTTCATGATTTTTTGAATCAAATTTCTATTATTACTATTATTTAATTTTTAATCAATTTCTATGATTAAATTAAACATAAAATAATATTTTAATTAAAAAATTATTTTTATATTTTTAATAGACTTCTCTGAGTTCAAGAAACTCAGAGAATCAAATTTTATATTTTTATGATTTTTAATTTATTTAATGTAATTATTTTAGTGAGAAAATAGAAAAAATTTATTTTTTGACTTAGGAAAATTAAGAAAAAATGTCTTAAAGAATTCTAAGTGACCAGGGGACATTTCCACTCATTTTGAACTATTTTTTGGTATTTTTAAAATTTTTAATTATTTTAATTATTTTTAATTCAAAATTCCATTTAAAAAAATGAAATAATCTCACAAAAATGGATTTTATTTTTATAAGATGCCCCTGACCACAAGGAACTCAAAGAAACAATTTTCATGATTTTTTCTAAGCATATTAAATTTAAAATAATTATTTTGGTACAAAAAAGCAATGCTTCCTTAAAAATTTATTTTATTACTTAGACTAAGTCAAATAATTTTGATATTTTTACACTGAATAAACATATTGTTTATGGACAGTGGAGAAGTTATTTTGTTAATTTTTGATAAGTGTATAATTTTCATGAATGTATATGTATTTAATTAAGTACAAAAATGTACAAGATGATTCAAAGTATCACAATANTATTTTTATGATTTTTAATTTATTTAATGTAATTATTTTAGTGAGAAAATAGAAAAAATTCATTTTAAGCCTTAAAAATTTATTTTTTGACTTAGGAAAATTAGGAAAAAATGTCTTAAAGAATTCTAAGTGATCAGGGGACATTTCCACTCATTTTGAACTATTTTTTGGTATTTTTTAAATTTTTAATTATTTTAATTATTTTTAATTCAAAATTCCATTTAAAATAATGAAATATTCTCACAAAAATGGATTTTATTTTTATAAGATGCCCCTGACCACAAGGAACTCAGAGAAACAATTTTCATGATTTTTCTAAGCATATTAAATTTAAAATAATTATTTTGGTACAAAAAAGCAATGCTTCCTTAAAAATTCATTTTATTACATAGACTAAGTCAAATAATTTTGATATTTCTACACTGAATAAACATATTGTTTATGGACAGTGGAGAAGTTATTTTGTTAATTTTTGATAAGTGTATAATTTTCATGAATTAATATAATGTATATGCATTTAATTAAGTATAAAAATGTACAAGATGATTCAAAGTATCACAATATTTTTTTCTAAACTTCTCTAACCACAAAAGACCTATTAAAATTATTCCCATAATTTTCAAATGGATATTTTGATTTATATAATTAAAATAGCCAAAATAGTCACCTTAGCTTGAAAATTAGGGTTAGAAGCATAGAGATGTCCTCTGACCTTAGAAAAATCAGAGGGCAAGACCTCTATCATGAGGAACAAACCCTAAAAATTTCAAGTCATGGTGAGCAATGCTTAGTCATGGAGAATTGAAATACCACAGAGGGTATTGAATTCATTAAAGGGAATAAGAAAATAATTTTTTTTAGTCTACATTATTCTCCTCTATTCACTGAGGAAGAAGATATTTTTTTTTTTATTTTTATGATTTTTCTACACAAAAATATGATTTTTAAAAGTTATGGGCATTTAAATAAATAAGAAAATTCTTGTTTTTCTATTTAAGTGACACGGCGCCGTGTCAACTTTCGGCGGCTTTGAAGCTCCACGAGGCATCTTCTGGTTCGGCGCCTCCATCCACCTTAGTGTTGACTCACCTGCGGATTATGTTCCATTCCTTCGTTCGGCGCAATCTCGTTCGTTGGTTGGATACACGCACGATCGAACGACTCTCCGTTATTGTCCCCAAGTGTTCAAACCCGAGAACCATTCACACTAAAACCCTATGATCTTTGCCTAGACTCAACCAAATCGCATGGGGTTTGTTTCTAAACCTTCATCTACTCAAGACGAACACATCTATGTGGTTAATCAAGTATAAAATCTAGTCATCACAAATGGAGAATCAAAATAAGCTCGGGCTAGGGTTAGAGCTCAATACTTTGTATAAGAGAGGAGACCTCAATCAGATGGTTTTGGTAGCTTTGATTAGACCCAACAAACCTCCAGATGAAGTCTTGTGCCCTGGTGAATTGCCTAGGTATGAATTCGATCAAGCTCGATTTCAAGTGTTGGTTTAGAGCTAGGTTAGAGGCTATTTGAGAAGGGGCTTTGATAGAGAATCAACTCCTCTCACCGTGAGGATGGGGTGTGCATAATTAATTTAAGTTTGGTGGAGTGTGGAGAGATGTATTGGTTTCAGCTGAAAGTTTGAGCTCAAAATTGGGCTTCCACAGTGGGGATCAGTGGGGAAAAATGGTGACAATGAGCTTAGGAGTCCTTGGAGAGTGTCTGAGAGTAGTTAGACAGAGTTTCCCTAAGGATTTTAGCACACTCTTCTCTTTTTACATAGATGAGATGATTAAATAGAGGAGCTTAGAGGGAAGCTCAGGGCAAATTGATGGGTGCAAATAGTTGCTTAGGCGGAAGGCTGAGGAGCTCTAAAGAGCCATTGGGATGAGGTGATCTCTATGGTTGAAATTGGGTTTGATTTAGGGGTGGTGCCTCTTATTTTTTGCATTTTCTAGCCACTAGGTTGGCTGATAGGTCCAGGGGTGGTGGTCAGGCGGTTAGGTGAGCCAGGGGGGTGCTTAATTATAATTTACCCCCAATAGTTTGTCATGATGACAAAGTATTTTCAAATAAGGCCCAAATATGGTTAAGATACATTAAATCAAGGGAACAATGGTCCATAGCCCACTTGGGTGGTTTAAGGGGGTTTAGCCTGGTAACTAGGGTCCAAGTTATGGCTCTGGAAATCTTAATTTAGTGACTTTAAGGTTGCTAAGTCAATTTTTGGTGCATGGGTTCAATTTTGGTCAAAATGACTATAAGTTGGGTTTGGGTCAGGCTAGTCATAACATTGAGCTCAATTAATTGATCANTATATATATATATATATATATATATATATATATATATATATATATATATATGAGCCTGTTCAATTGATCATTTTTTTTTAAATGAAGTATGAATGATTTAAAATTTTGGTACATTATCCTTCTTTTGTTAAGAAGAAGATTATTATTATTATTATTATTAGTAGGTAAATTTACCTACATATATCAAACAACTAATTTTTTTATATTTATATTTATATTATTTTGGAGTGATAAATATATGAATGAAAAGATACATTTCATTTTCAAATAACAGGAGAGAGTAATAATTTTAATGTGATATTTAAAATTTGAATGCATAAATGTCTTATTGAATCCAAATCTAGAGCGTGAAATCTGAGGGAAAGAAAAAAAAAATAAATATTTGTCTGGTGAGAGGCAAAAAAGAATGTTCTGGGATGATTTGACCCCTTTTATTCCACTAAACTTGAGTGTAACAAATGAAATGAAGGGGACAGTTCCCTTTACACGAGGGTTGAGAGAGAGAGCATAGGGGATTTTTTACAAATGACAAGCCCGCTATTTATAGAAGTGAGTAGGGTTGTCAAAACAACTCGTTGTTCGCAAACAGCTCGTGTTCGACTCGTTAAGAAANTACCAAAAAAAGTGTAGTTTTGATGTGATGCTACATATTAAAGTTTAGGTTTTAGATGTGTAATTACATATTAAGAGTGTGGTGTGTATGTAAATGTCCCTAAAATAACAACTAAATCCTCATAATTCCGTCTATTTTTCCTTTCTTCGTGCAGTGCTTGCATGCGGAAAATGACAAATGCTTTTAAAAAGAAGAAAAGTAATGCAGCACTTTAATATAAACTGAATAATGGATATAGAATTGAAGAAATAATGTGTTTGCTTTGAGCGCACATTTCTCAAAAAACAACTGGATAATGGCCTCTCAAATTCCTCCTCCTTGCTCTACCTTTTGTCCTTCTGACATTGGTCGTGGTCGAAGACCTTTGTTCACGTAAGGGGCATTTACATGCATACCTCCAAATNTATATATATATATATATTATCCAAATCTTTTATATTTCATCTAAAATATGACAATTTTAGGTTTTTTTTAAAGTGAAATGCACATTTTTCAAGCATAGGATAATGTACTTAAAATTTACCTATGCTTCATTTTTCAAGCATGGGTAAATTTACATGTCTAACATGTAAACTTCAATTTTAACTTACAATTTACCTTTGTTAGGAGTTATTATTATTATTAGGTAAATTTAGCTACATATATCAAACAACTAATTTTTTTATATTTATATTTATATTATTTTGGAGTGATAAATCTATGAATGAAAAGATATATTTCATTTTCAAATAACAGGAGATTGTAATAAATTTAATGTGATATTTAAAATTTGAATGGATAGCGCGTAAATATTAAAGTGTGGGTGTTAGATGTGTAAATACATAAAAATTGTGTGGTATGTATGTAAATGCCTTCTTGAATCCAATCTAGAGTGTGAAAATCTGAGGGAAAGAAAAAAATAAATATTTGTAGAGGTAAAATTGAATGTTCTGGGGCGATTTGACCCTTTTTATACCACTAAACTTGAGGAGGGTAACAAGTGAGATGAAGGGGACAGTTCCCTTTACACCAGGGTTGAGAGAGAGAACATAGGGGAATTTTTACAAATGACAAGCTCGCTATTTATGGAAGTGGGTAGGGCTGTCAAAACGACTCGTTGTTCGCGAGGAGCTAGTGTTCAACTCTCCTCGGGATACTCATCTTATTATTAGTGGCACAATTCACGCTCACCGCACCAAAATGTTGAATCCAAATATGTCATGTGGACCATGCCAAAGTTGTAGAGCTTGAAATAAAAAGGGAAAGAGAATGAGAGGGATACAACAGGAGAGGTTTGCTTTATTGAGGGGCAAAGAGGGGAGTTCCCGAGCTCTTTAGCTCATTTTATTCCGCAAAAATTGAGGGTTACGAGTGGGAAGCAGGTGAGAGTTCCCTTTACATGGGGGGTGAGAGAGAGAGCCTAAAGGCATTTTTACATATGATAATGGTCTTGTAATTATAGAATTAGAAAAGAGGGAAAAGTAAGATTATGCTCTTTCTTTTTGGAGGGCGATGAAGGGTATTTCGGTCCTTTCCTTACTCGAACATATCGATCTAGAGTGTTTCCGTCGTTGGGACTTGTCAGTGTTGGGTGGTCAGCCAAGTGTGGTCAATCAACCAGAAGATATTGCAGGTCTAGGGTGACCACCTGGTTGGAAGTTGGGGGACATCCTAATGTGGTCAATCGGTTGGAGATGGTCGGCCCAATGTGGTCACTTGGTTGGCTACTGGTGGCCGACTAAAGGTAGTTAGCAAGTGAGTGAGAAAACTGTAGGTGAGATTCTGGTGGTGATTGCTTTGACCTTGCGAGGACCATTAAATTTTCTTGTTATACATAAAACCCCCGAGTTTTTTACTTCTTGGAGACAAAGCTGCAATAAGAATGAAAGACTAAAAAATATAACTTCAACAAATCATTAGCTATACTCTTAATCCTTTATAGTTTTTTGGATCAATTTATGTGTTGACTAGCTCCTTAAGAAGGTTGTCGGTCGATTTTTAAAATTTTGGATTACAAACTTGAGACTTACTCCATGTCTATCTCTTTTGCTTAATTGAAATGTCGCCTTGGGGGAGTTGCACCTTTCACCAGGTCTTAGGCGTATCTTATTGCTACCTTTGTTGGGTAACCACCAAGACTCTCTAATGAGGTGATTTGCATAGTATCCTTTGTGGAACTTGTCGCTACTATGAAGGGAACCATCTCCATAGCTTTTTTTGGGTCGAGTTTGGATGCTTAGAGTAAGGGTGGTTTTTTCTTTCTTCTTCTTTATAATAAATTCAAAGATTTTTTTTCTCTATTTTAGGAGTTTAACATCCCTACTATACTTATCTTCTTGTTAGTGACATAGTCCACGCTTACCATACCAAAATGTTGAATCCATATATGTTTTGTGGACCGTGCCCAAGGTATAGAGCGTGAAATCTGAGGGAAAGAGAAAGAGATGGATAGAAGGGAGAGTTTTGCCCAGTAAAGGGGCAAAGTGGGAGATCTCAGGCTCTCTGGTCCCTTTTATTTCACAAAACTTAAGGGTTACAAGTGGGAGAAGGTGAGAGTTCTCTTTACATTGGGGTTGAAAAAGAGAGCTTAAGGGCCTTTCTGCATATGAAAATGGTCCTCTAATTATAGAGCTAAAAAGGAGGGAAAAGTAAGATTACAAATATTTCAATTCTTTATAAAGGATGGTGCAAGGTATTTCGATCCTTTCTTTGCTTGGATCTGCCAATCTGGAGTATTTCCGTTGTTGGGACTCATCTGTGTCAGGCGGTCGGTTGACTCGAAGGTGTTGCCAACCAACGGTGGTCGGCCAATTAGATGTTGGTGGCTGGCCAAATGTAAGTGACCTATTGGAAGTCTCTGGCCAAGGTAATTGACTCAATGTGGTCGGCTAGTCAGCTATAAATGGTCGATTAAAGGTGGTCGGCTAGTGGGAGAGCAAAATGTTGGTGCGATTCTGACAGTAAATCATTTGGCCTGGCGAGGATCTTGAAATTTTCTTGTTATACAAATAACCCTCTAGTCTTTTACTTGAAGACAAAGTTGCAATGTGATTGAAAAAGTTAAAAATATAGAAAATATAACCTCAGCAAATCACTAGTTATACACTTAATTTTTTATAGTTTTTTTTATCGATGTATGTGTTGAATGGCGACCCATTCCTTGAGAAGGTTGTCGGTCGGTTTTTCAGATTTTTAGATGCCCAACTCAAACATTGTTGCTTATCCGTCTGCTTTATTTCCTTCGGAGGGACGCACCTTTCACCAATTCTTAGGTGGATCTTGTCGCTGCTTTCGCGAGGGCATTCGCCAAGCATCGCTAATGAGACCATTTGCATCATACCTTTCACGGATCTTGTCACTAACGGTAAGAGAACCATCTCCACGGCTTTTTCCAGGTCGAGTGTGGAGGAGTTTTGGATGTTTAGAGTGAGGGAGGTTTTTTCTTTCTTCTTCTTCTTCTATTTTGGGAGTTTCTCCTCCCCATGCTGGCGACGCAGTCCTCGCTAAAGCCACCAAAATGTTGAATCCAGATTTGTCTTGCAGACTGTGCCCAAGCGTGAAATCTAAGGGAAAGAGAGAGGAATAGAAGGGAGAGGTTTGCCCTGTCAAGGGATAAATGGGTGTTTCCGAGCTCTTTAGTACCTTTTATTATCCAAAACTTTTGGGTTACAAGTGAGAAGAATGTGAGAGTTCTCTTTACATGGAAGTTGAGAGAGAGCGCCTAGGGGCCTTTTATACATGACAATGGTCCTATAATTATAGAAATAAAACAAAGGGAAAATCAAGATTAAAATTTATGTCATTGCTTTTAAGAGGTCCTTGTTAAGAATTTCGATCCTTTGCTTGCTCGAATATGTCGATCAGGAGCATTTTCGTCGCTAGGACTCATCAGCGTTGGATGGTGGACCATGTGCGATTGGTCCGCCATAAGAGATGGTCAGCTAGTTGGAGGTGACCGACCAAGTTGGTCGACTGGATAGCTATTGGTTGGTGGCTGACCCAATGTGGTCGGCAGGTCGATTTCAGGTGGTCAGCCACAGGTAGATTGTTGTGGGAGAGCAAACTGCAAGTGTGATGCAGAAGGCTGTTTTTTTAGCCTGGTGAGGATGGTAACATTTTTTTGTTATACATGCTCCTAATCTAATGATGGCTAGGAAAATGAAANTCCCTCTTTAGTAGCCTAAGGTCTAGCCATAGGACTTTCCTATTGACTATTCCTAGAAAACTAGACAAGGAATCCTCACCATTTAAAATCCAAACTCTTCTCTACTCAACTTAAAGTTCCACATATTGGTCCAAACCTCTGGCACTTTGTAGGTGGGGTCACTATGGGGGAACTCAAGATGATTCACCCTTAGGACTGTTGGACCTTAGGGTTGACCCTGGGTGTTGGTCTAGGGCTTAATGCACATACTTGCACTCACAATCACTCACTACTCTAAACTTAAACTTCTAGGCTTTGGTCCCTTGAAACTTTTGGGAGACTCCTGTAGGTGGTCTGCTTAACTCATTAGCCCTAGTATAGGGTTTGGCTAAGATCACTACATAGAGGACCCCATTTTCCATTGGTCCATGGCTTATTAATGGTGGTTGGCACTCAACTTTACCAAGACACCCAACCGAGCCTTTTGCCTCTCAATTCCCCCAAATTACCAAAATACCCCCTTCTTTACCCCAAAATTCTGAAAATTCCAAAAATTCCCAAAAACCTCCCAATTATTTCCAATTTCATTTTTTTCAACTATCACATGACCCAAATTGGCCAATTTGACCATCTTTGACCAAAACCCCCAACTTGCCCCTTAAAGGCCCATATTTCACCCAAATTACCCCAAATGTCTATCCAATTGGTCTCAATTTACCACAATTTCAATTCTAAACTCAAACTCACCCTTGATGTGACCAATATAGACCAAATCCAAGCTCAATTGGTCCATTATTTAAAGCCAATTTTGAGCCAATCCAAAAACTCAATTTTGGCCCTATGACTTGGTTCCATAAAATTGAACCCATAGCCCACTCAATTGCCCACATTTTTTGTTGAAAAATCCTTCATAACATCCTCAATTTCGTTTGATTTCAACCCGAAGTCCAAAAATCCCCAAATTTGCCCCAAATTGGCCATGTCTCAAAATCTCACCAAGTTGATGACCTTTGCCCCAAAATTTCCACTCTATCTATTCATGAAAAATCTTCACAACATCTCCCTTGATCATGTGGACCATTTGATTTGGCCTTAGACCAGGCTAGCCCAACCTAGATCCATGTTTATCCCAACATGCCCAAATTGTCCAAATTTCCAAAATCCCTCAAATTGACCTACCAATTGAACTCAAAATCACTTCAACACTTTGACCAAAGGAAAATATGTTGATATTTTCATACATATTTTATACTATTTTTAATGATATTGCATTTTAAAGAAAGGTATTTTTTATGTTTTGTTGCAGGAATGATGAATTAGGTCATTGGAGCAAAAAGATGCAAAAGGGAGCGAATTTGGTGCGAAAAGGACCAAAATGTGGAGGTTTGAACTAGGCCGCAGACGGCGCCCTCAACCCCGCCGACGATGAGTTTTTCCCGAGACTACAGGACAAAATTCTTCAGAAGCCCGCCGACGGCGCCCTTGAGGCCGCTGATGACGAGATTGACGGTTATGCCTACTCTAGCTTTGGATCAGGCCAAATTTTTAAGGGATGCTTAGGCAAATCTTGGGAAAGCTCATCCACAACTTTAAAAGAGCATTTTGGCCTAAAATCAGAGAGGTCATGGATGTTAGGGAGGTCCTAGAGTGTATAGAATTTCCATTAGTGTGTAACAATTGTGAGGATTTCTTCGAAAGATTGTAAGAGTGGAGGGAAAGTGAGAGATTTCTTCCTCCTTACTACATCGAAAAGGAATTCTGNTATATATATATATATATAATTATTGAATGTGTGGTCTCCTCTCCGATTAGGAGACCAAGATTCTAAGCACCATATATACACTAATTTCTAATTTTGTTGTCGTTAAGGCTAAACTTCCCCTCAATAAAGATTTACGATATACCACTCAATTCCTATGAATTTACATACCAAATTACATACAAGTTCACGTACCAAATTACATACAAGTTCAACCCACCTTACATTTGTATGAAAGGTGTATTTTAGTGTCTATTGTACAAGTTCAAGCCACATTACATATGTGTAAAAGGTGTATTTTACTTTTTTTTTTCTTAAATAATGGTATTTTGTATGTGATATGAATAACTTGGAAGTTACAAATGTTGTTGAAATTCAGAATAATGCGAAATAAAGCGAAATACTTCATTATTTCATTGATAACGGGGGTATAAATAACCCTCACAAGAATCCTATAATAAGAATAATAAAAAGTAAATGATAGGAAAAGAAAGATATATCACCTGATATCTCCAATAATTAATTCATATTAATTATTAGGAGATATAATAAATAACATACAATATGAAAATAATTTTTTTCCTAATCCAAGGAAATAAATATAAAATAGTAAAGTAAATATCTCCTTATATTAAGTAAATAATTTATTCCTCATAACTTCTTATAGAAAAATTTTATTTCCTATCATAATTCTTAACAGGAAAGACAATAAATCCTGTAATTNTCGTTCCCTTGAATTTGGTTCTATTGAATCCCTTTGGATGACACAACATATTGAATCTTGATAAATAAATTTTTGGCTGGGTTGGATTGACTACCTTTATGGCTTAGTAGATCTATGGTAGCAATTGTTTGGGAGGGTGTGTCTATGAAGCCTAATCAGGCTATCTCAATGTGTCTATGCTTTTCTCTGACATACTTGTTGATTTAATACCTTTGGGCACATTTCATATTCTTGATTAAGTCTAACTGAGTACATTCTATATACCCTCTCGGACATGTGTCTACTACTCAATAGGTTACAGTGATTCATTATATGCCTATTGGCTTAGTTTTTCCCTTAAAGCTAAAGGTTTCCCCTACCAGGACCGTTGAAAATCTCCTATGTTGTCTATGCTTCAAAACTTATTAAGCCAACACATCACATTTTATTGTGAATTTTCTTTGGTAATTCATAAGATGTAATTGAGCACGAGGAGACGTTGGCGTGGGATGTCTCTTTGAGCCAATAACAAAATAAATTTGATTTTATATTTGGTTTGCTTACAAATGTCTTTTTTATAGGATTTTTCTCATATATTTACTTGGGTTGAGCATGGTCTTATTTAGTTTTGATCACTCTTCTCCATTTTATATTACGAGAACTTTTTTCTGTGATTATCTTTGTATTTACTCTTTTTATTTCTTTTTAGTTTTTGTCTGATTCAGTCTTTTCTTCTTCCCATGTTTTTCTAAGTGAGGGTGACCTAGAAAGGGTGATATAAAAAGGACAGATGCTAAGGATGCCATTTCGATTAGAACAATAAAGTGGGTGAACACCAACATTTAAAGCTCAACACAAGAATAGGCTATTTTGGCATCCNTGTATTGTTGTGATTAAGTATTGATTTTCTAAATCTTAGTTCGTAGCCTCTAGTATTACTCCCTGTGGAATCGATATCTAGGACTCCATTAGAGCCATGTTTTACTTGAGCGATACGTATACTTGCATTGATTAGTGTGACTTTACAATTATTGAATATGTTATACACATTTTTATCAAATCTATAACCGTTGTCAAGTTTTTGACGCCGTTGCTGGGGACTTAAATCTTCTAGCAACAGTATCAAATTCTTGTATTTTTACGAATATATAAAGTCGCTGTCAAGTTTTTGGCGCCGTTGCCGGGGACTTAAATCTTCTAGCAACAGAATCAAATTTTTGTATTTTTAAGCATATATAAAGTCGCTGTCACATACTCAAAATAATTATAAGTGCATGTATCCCCTTGCATATTAATACCTCCCCACTTATGTTCTCTTAAATAATTCCATACAAACTATATGGCTCGAGAGAATGTTTTATCACTTTTCTAACCCGGTTAACATCCATTTTATATGCTTAAGTGGTTTTCTAGTGCTATATAAGGTGTTAGAGGTATGCCTTTTGTGGAATGTCCTATCTTCAAAGTCAAATCAATTGTCACTCATTTCTATTTAGTTGTCTTATCCATTCTCTGGAAAAGTATAATCCGTACTAAAAAATATAACCCTTGCTCTACCTTTTTAATCTAACTAAAGTCATAGGAGCTTTGACATTTTTGGTTCTATTGAATCCCTTTGGACGACACAACATATGTATTCTTGATAAATAGATTCGTGGCTGGGTTGTGTATTCTACCTTTATGACTTAGTAGATCTATGGTAGCAATAGTTTGGGAGCATGGGTCTATGGAGCCCTAATCAGGTTATCTCTATGTGTATATGCTTTTCTCTGACATACTTGTTGATTTACAACCTTTGGGCACATTTTATATTTTTGGTTAAGTTTTACTTAGTACGTTTTGTAGACCCTCTCGGCCATGTGTCTACTACTCACCAGGTTAAGGTGATTCACTTTATGCCCATTGGTTTAGTTTCTACCTTACAGCTAACGATTTCCCCTTCCGGGACCGCTGAAAAATATTGTTTGTTGTCTATGCTTCAAAACTTATTAAGCAAACACATCAAATTTTATTGTGAGTTTTCTTTGTTAATCTCTAAGATGTAATTTACCACGAGGAGACATCTGCATGGGATGTCTCTTTGAGCCCATAACAAAATAAATTTAATTTTATATTTTGGTTTGCTTACGAATGTCTTTTTATATGATCTTTCTCACGTATTTACTTGGGTTGAGCATGGTCTTGTTTAATTTTGATTACTCTTCTCCAGTTTATATTACAAGATCTTTTCTATTTGAAGATTTTTGTATTTACTCTTTTTTTTTTCTTTTTAGTTTTTTTCCAATTCAGTCTTTTCTTTCTTCCTTTGCTTTTCTAAGTGAGGGTGACCTAGAAAGGGTGATACAAAAAGGACAGATGCTAAGGATGCCATTTCGATTAGAATAATAAAGTGGGAGAACACCAACATTTAAAGCTCTACACAAGAATAGGCTATTTTGGCATCCTAGGTTTCTTAAGTTCATATAAATCCTAACTAATCCTTCTTACTTATCTGGATTCTTGGTTACTTTTTCCCATGGATGTAATTCGTTGAATGCGTGAGTACATATGTCTTTATGCCTTCTTACTCCATATGATAGCCATCTTTTTTCTCTTGAGGCAGTATAATCCTTTTTTTTTTAATGAAGTAATTAAAAGATGGATGGAAATGATTGTTAGCTTTCCACTAAATCCATGAAATTGTTTTACATCCATCTTTTATATAGTAAAATTATATTTCCATCTTGTGGTGCACTTTACAAATCCCATGCAAACACTTGAGAGTGGATCGATCTTGGCTAGGTTTGAGTCATAGGAACATATGGTGCTGAGTGCTGACTGAGCAAGGAAGGCATCAAATGACAAAAGAGAGCATCAAATAATTAAAATGATGGATAACAAATAAGAAGAATGATGCTGATTAGGAGATTTACCAAAAAAAGTGTAGTTTTGATGTGATGCTATATATTAAAGTTTAGGTTTCAGATGTGTAATTACATATTAAGTGTGTGGTGTGTATGTAAATGTCCCTAAAATAACTAAGGGTGTGTTTTGGGCAGCTTGTGTTTATCAGATAAGTTATTTATCTGGAAAAATAGACCGCAGGGTTCGACCCGCTTTCTATATTTAGTGTAAAAAATCAACTGCTTTTTCGGATAAGTTGCTCAAATGTTGTTTCCAAACGGTGAGACGGTGTTTTCAAAATGCTACCGCTGCGGATAAGCTGCCCCAAACGGAGCCTAAATCCTCATAATTCTGTCTATTTTTCTTTTCTCCGTGCAGTGCTTGCATGCGGAAAATGACAAATGCTTTTAAAAAGAAGAAAAGTAATGCAGCACTTTAATATAAACTGAATAATGGATATAGAATTGAAGAAATAATGTGTTTGCTTTGAGCGCACATTTCTCAAAAAACAACTGGATAATGGCCTCTCAAATTCCTCCTCCTTGCTCTACTTTTTGTCCTTCTCACATTGGCCGAAGACCTTTCTTTACGTGCGATTAGTGGCAAGGGGCATTTGCATACATACCTCCAAATTCTTATGTATTTACCTATCTTACTCCTAAAATTTCCTTTTATATATA
>JXCR01144726.1:271504-283269 GCA_002079205.1 Phalaenopsis hybrid cultivar | reverse complement strand
CTCACTTCTCGTAAACAGATCGATCGGAGCGAAGCTCAACTTTGGGCGCGTCTTTGGATTTGATAGGAAGGGACAAGATGCCGAGGGAAAGAAGCACAAGAATAAACATAGAGATCGACAGGAACACCGCCAATACACATGAGCATGGCGACGATCTCCGTCGGGAAACTGCTCGAGGGTAACGCGGGCCTCTCATCGTCATGGATCAGGCGATGTCAACTAAAAGCCAATCAGCCAGAGAAAAGAGGTATCATAGAGCAGAATCAGAGAGAAGAAGTGCCTCGTGACTGTAGAAAGAATAACTGAAAGATTGATGAAGGACGATGAACTGAGTATCTTCGAGCTTCTTGATATCGGGAAGCAGCTTTTGTCAATCCCGGCTCCTACCTGCTCCGAAATCGCGTTCCACGCTTCTACCACAGCTGTTGTGCAACCAACTAAATTGAGGACGANCGAGCTTCTTGATATCTGGAAGCAGGTTTTGTCAATCCCGGCTCCTACCTGCTCCGAAATCGCGTTCCACGCACAGCTGTTGTAACAACTAAATTGAGGACGTGCAAATTGACAGCTTGATTTGAACTACCAGTTCGGACGTGCAGTTAACCATCACATTAAAAATTCAGTTCGGACGAGCGTGCGATTGGAATTCGGCGCAGTTTAAATCAGTTTGTGTACTCGGGTCAAATCAGCTCCCATTAGTTTCATATATTCACATCAATTTAAATTGATTAAATTAAATGATTTGTGGGTTTTATATATTCAAATTTTAATTAGATTATAAAATATTTTAATATAGTTCAATTTTATTAAATTTAACAATCATATAAATAGTTTGTATCAGTAAAAATATAATTGCCATTAATAAAAATATTTTAAATTTTACCGAATCTTTATAAAAATATGAAAAGTTTTTCATTGAGATGCTTTGATAAAATAATTAACGAGACATTTGAATATATATCAAACAAATCTCACTTGTTTCTACCCTAAATATTAGTATTCATATCTATTACAATTTAATATCATATATACAAATATCTATTTTTGAGAAGGGGGATCCACATACATAACATTTGAAACATTAGATTTTATATACCCCTCATAGAAAGTTCAAATTTTAATACTCAGAGCACCTTTCTACTGGTGTTAACCAATTTTACTGGACTGTGATCAATTCTAGGGTGAGAGAGGAGGAGAGAAAAATCCCTAGCACAAGAAGATCCAACTTGCATGGAAATCTAGAATGTGACATGCGCTTCTAAGAGAGGTTATGCAAGGTCGTGGTGGTGCTGATGGCATTGAAGTCATCTTCTAACATTTTCTGCTCCTTGAATTAGTCATTCACCATAGCGTTAACGGCTTTTTAGACATAATGTTATGGTGTGGAGCCTAATTTGGAGCACCGGGAGCACACAATCATAGTAGTAGGCAGACCAAGCACTTGACATGTTAGCGCCAAGCTACGGGGGCCCCTACACCCAACCAGAGCGCTACTGTGCCTAGTGATTGGGAGGCCCTGCCCCCAAACAAGGGCGCTCCTACGCCCTTTTGCGCCCAATTGTGGGCGCCCATGCACCAACCTCTCGAGCATTCCTGGNAAATAGTTTGTATCAGTAAAAATATAATTGCCATTAATAAAAATATTTTAAATTTTACCGAATCTTTATAAATATATGAAAAGTTTTTCATTGAAATGTTTGATAAAATAATTAACGAGACATTTGAATATATATCAAACAAATCTCACGTGTTTCTACCCTAAATATTAGTATTCATATCTATTACAATTTAATATCATATATACAATATCTATTTTTGAGAAGGGGGATCCACATACATAACATTTGAAACATTAGATTTTATATACCCCTCATAGAAAGTTCAAATTTTGATACTCAGAGCACCTTTCTACTGGTGTTAACCAATTTCACCGGACTGTGATCAATTCTAGGGTGAGAGAGGAGGAGAGAAAAATCCCTAGCACAAGAAGATCCAACCTGCATGGAAATCTAGAATGTGACATGCGCTTCTAAGAGAGGTTAAGCAAGGTCCTGGTGGTGCTGATGGCATTGAAGTCATCTTCTAACATTTTCTGCTCCTTGAATTAGTCATTCACCATAGCATTAACGGCCTTTTAGACATAATGTTATGGTGTGGAGCCTAATTTGGAGCACCGGGAGCATCACAATGACAGTAGTAGGCAAACCAAGCACTTGAAATTTTAGCGCCAAGCTACGGGGGCCCCTGCACCCAACCAGAGCGCTCCTGTGTCTAGTGATTGGGCGGCCCTGCCCCCAAACAAGGGCACTCCTACGCCCTTTTGCGCCCAACTGTGGGCGCCCATTCACCCACCTCTCGAGCATTCCTGACTTTTCTTCCTGAGCCATTAGCACTAAGCTGCCCAATTTCGGACGCTTTTGCGTCGAATGTGGTTAGTCCAGGATTAGAACTAAGAAGCATTATGTCAAGCGACGATGTGGTTAGTTCCAGTACGTGTTTTTTTTTCTAGAAAGTTTTCTGGTGAAGGTGAGAAGCATCATAGATGAGGATTTCTCTTATGTTTCTTTTTTCTGGTATGGAGGAAGGATTTGGAGCGAAGTGCTGTAAGTTTTCTTCATTATAGAGAGGAAATTTGAGTGTGTTCTCTACTAAACTTTCTAAATTCATAGTGGAAATTTCTTGGTGCTGTTGTTTCATGGTTTATTCCCGTTCTCGGGTTTTTCCACTTTAAATTCTTTTGTGCTTTTCTGGATTATTTTTATTGTGCATCCGTTCATAGTTTTATTCCAATTTTCTCGAATCAATATGAATATGTTATGTCGTGTGGTTTAGATTTAAATTAATTCTAAGCCCCGGGAAAGAATAAGGGGATTGTTTCATCCCAACAAAAGTGCTATCGAGCGGGGTTTGATTCAAGTAGAAGCAAAAACCGACAAAGCAAGGTTTAAAGTGGAGAAACTCAATGGGATGAACTTCGCATATGGAGGATGTCAGTGGAGGATTTGCTATATTAGACAAAGTTGTTTTTGATAATACTAGGATTCACCAAGTAGCCTAAGTCTATGACTTTAGAGAAATGGAAAGTGTTGGATCGAACATAATTAGGTTTGATTTAGTCATCACTTCTCCCGTCTGTTGTGTTCAACATTATAAATTAGAAAACCATGGTGGATCGCATGGTGACACTGACCAAGATGTACGAAAAACCTTTTGCTTCAAATTTGATTTTTTTGATGAAGAGATTATTCAACATAATGATGGTAGAAGACAGTTCAGTGAAAAACCTCTAAATAACTTTAACATAGTAATGAGCCAGTTGTGCTATGTGAGGATCAAGTTTGATGATGAGGTCAGAGCACTAGTGATACTATCTTCTTACCAGAAAGCTTGGATGGTTTGGTCACGACGATTAGTAATTTTTTAGGAAATATGAAGTTGAAATTTAATTACATTGGGGGTTTGATGCTGAAATAAGAAGTTCACAGAAAAACAACAAATAGTGAATATTCTGGTTCTAAATTGAATGTTGATAATAGAGGAAGGATTTTGGAAAGGAATACTGGCAAAGGTAGATCCAAGTCCAAGAGAGGAAACTCCAGGTCAAGCAGAGGAAATAGAAAAACAGAATGTTGGAACTATGACAAGAAATGTCATTTTAAGAAGGACTACAAAGCTTCAAAGAAAGCTGATAATTGAGGTCAAGAAAGGAATCTCGTTATAAATATCTCTACAGGTGAAATCCAAATTGACTCCCTGGTGTTATCCCTAGCCAACACTGAATCTTGGATAGTGGATTCAGGTGCCTCTTTTAATGCTTGCCCCAATAAAGGCGTATTCAAAAACTACATTCAGAGTATACAGGGAAGTGTTAGCTTGAAGATAACAAGGCTTATAATATTGTAGGAAATGTTGATATTGATATCAGGTTACCAAATGGAATAGTNCAACCATTTGTTGACTGAGACAATACCATCTCGGATCTTACATGTTTTCACAATAGGTTTTAACATCTTAGTTGGCTAAATCAAGAAGTAAATGAGGTGCAATGTATTANTCCAACCATTTGTTGACTGAGACAATACCATCTCGGATCTTACATGTTTTCACAATAGGTTTTAACATCTTAATTGGCTAAATCAAGAAGTAAATGAGGTGCAATGTATTGAATCATCACAACTTCTTCGAACATTGAAGACTAATACTTCACACAACTTCCTTTAAACATTTAATCACTTGTTATTTTAAGGAAAAATATAAAGAAAACTACTTAGAATTCATGTAGAAAACACAACCACACATANAACTTCTTCGAACATTGAAGACTAATACTTCACACAACTTCCTTTAAACATTTAATCACTTGTCATTTTAAGGAAAAATATATAGAAAACTACTTAGAATTCATGTAGAAAACACAACCACGCATAAGTTTAAAAGTAGAAATTAAGCACAAAAATAAGAAATCTAAATTAAAAACCAAGTGTAGTCACAAAGATAAAAAATTATCTCAAATTCTCTCCACCAAATGTCTTGAAGTTCCTTTGAATTATCTTTTTTCTCTCACAATACAAACTAATACTCAAAATAAAATAAAATAAAGTAAGGGTAGTCGGCGGCGATGACAATTTTAAACTTTAGTGGGTGGTTGTTGGCCCTTTCNTATCTTTTTTCTCTCACAATACAAACTAATACTCAAAATAAAATAAAATAAAGTAAGGGTAGTCGGCGGCGACGACAGTTTTAAACTTTAGTGGGTGGTTGTTGGCCCTTTCTCTTAGAAAATCTAAGTCTTTTTTTATAAAAATCCAAGGGGTGCCTTGGTGTTTCTTCAAAAAGGTATCTCTATTCAATGAATTTTCTAGATGTTGCCTCCTCATAAGCCAATTGAATGAATTTTCATGTCCATGGGCTATGTCCCACGTTTTTATCAAGGGTTGCTTCAAACACCTTTTCCAAAATTTCACTCCAATTAAATATTTCTTCAAGTGACTAACTTGGCGCTTAAGCGTNAAGCCAATTGAATGAATTTTCATGTCCATGGGCTATGTCCCACGTTTTTATCAAGGGTTGCTTCAAACACCTCTTCCAAAATTTCACTCCAATTAAATATTTCTTCAAGTGACTAACTTGGCGCTTAAGCGCGAGGTACTTGGCACTTAGGCGCCAATCCTGGGTGCTTAGGCACCCCAGTTCATTTTTGCACATTTTTTTTATTTTTTCTACAAATTTGACCCTTTTTCATTCCTTCTAGCATTATCATCCATTTGATTGTACCTACAAAAAAAAAACACAAATAACTTTCATTAAAGCGCAATATCTAAAAAAAAGTATAAAAGTGTGTATAAAAACACAATAAATTTTAGGTATATCATACGACCTAGAAGAAGTTCTAGTGAATCAAACAAAAATTAGGGTATAAGAATATTTAGTATTAAACCTAGGAATCCTAATTTTCTATCTAGTTCAAAAATAATTGTAATTTGTGNCGTGAGGTACTTGGCACTTAGGCGCCAATCCTGGGTGCTTAGGCACCCCAGTTCATTTTTGCACATTTTTTTATTTTTGCTACAAATTTGACCCTTTTTCATTCCTTCTAGCATTATCATCCATTTGATTGTACCTACAAGAAAAATACACAAATAACTTTCATTAAAGCGCAATATCTAAAAAAAAGTATAAAAGTGTGCATAAAAACACAATATATTTTAGGTATATCATACGACCTAGAAGAAGTTCTAGTGAATCAAACGAAAATTAGGGTATAAGAATATTTAGTATTAAACTTAGGAATCCTAATTTTCTATCCAGTTCAAAAATAATTGTAATTTGATNTCATAAGATTTCCAAAACTACCCTTTTGAACCATTGACACCTGTAAAATAACTCCAGGAGTCATGAACAAAGTAATTATATAAACTACAATTCCTGGGCGCCCAGTCTGCGGCGCTTAGGCGCTAAGCTCTCTGTCTACATGAAAAGTTTGGAGCCTGNTCATAAGATTTCCAAAACTACCCTTTTGAACCATTGACACCTGTAAAATAACTCCAGGAGTCATGAACAAAGAAATTATATAAACTACAATTCCTGGGGGCCCAGTCTGCGGCGCTTAGTCGCTAAGCTCTCTGTCTGCATGAAAATTTTGGAGCCTAGGTGCCCAGAACCTGGCGCTAAGGTGTTCAATTGCAACACCTTGGTGCCCACAATCAACACCTTTGCTCCATTTGGTTCCGTTTCGCCTGATTCAGTCCAAATTCGTTCCAATGCTCCCACCTATTATACTTGCATCATAGACATAAAAATACATTCTAGTAAAGTGCAATTTTATTCAAAAATATGTGTAAAATATAGAAGAAAATAAGTATATCACATCAAATTTCTCTAAACTTAAGCATTACATGTTCTCAAGTAACACCACGACTATAAATATGCAATATGTTGATTTGAGATTGTGGGTTTTNAAATATAGAAGAAAATAAGTATATCACATCAAATTTCTCTAAACTTAAGCATTACATGTTCTCAAGTAACACTACGACTTTAAATATGCAATATGTTGATTTGAGATTGTGGGTTTCTTTAGAATTTCCTACAATTTTGCTCCATGAATGTTGTAATACAATGATTCTGATTTTCTATATAGATAGATGTAAAATGTGATGTATGTGATTAATTTCCTTAATAGATATTCTTAATTTGTAACAACGCCAAAGACTTGATCTAAAGCGAAGGCTAGGTAAATTTTTCACTATGAAACAAAAAAGAATGCAGTTATAATATTTCAATGTGGGATACTACACAAGTATATGTATCGTTATAAAGTAATATAAAACTTTTTGATTGTCCCGAATATCAAACTCACAGGGAGGATTGGATTTAAATAACAAAATACTTAACAATATATGTTTTTACTCAAACTTAAGATGAAATAATAGAAATGAAAGTTTGATTATTTTTGTGATTTTTGATAATTGAAAATAAAGTGAGCAACTAATTAATTTAATTAAAATACTTGCAAGATTAAGACAATATAGATAAAATATCTTTTTCCTTATCATGAATTAGTGATAAATATAGAAATTCTGTTGTGGAAGTATGCTAAATGTGTTGTACCAAATAGGAGCAATAATATTCATTACCCTTACTAGAGATGCTATAAAGAACATTTGTTAATCTATAGTTTGAATAATTTTAAAGACCGGCTAGACAAGGACGATACTAGCTCTCACTCTAGAGTTCCCTTTTCTCCCTCCACCCAGGGGCTAACATCTCGTATCAAAACCNAAACTTAGGATTTATATAAAGTATAAAGTTAGAATTTAAGAACTCTATTTGTAAAAGCTTTACCAATACTTTTTGAAATAAAAATAAGTTTAGGATTGTTTCTAAGTTTTTTTGGTTAAGATGATTCAAGTGAAATTGATTTGTTATTAGACTTCTCCTTAAGCTTCTCCTCACTTTTTTTCACGATCTTTATAATCCTTACTTTTTGTGAGAATTACTATATCTGGATAGGTCTTAGATAGTTTTGAATTTCACTATCCTCCTTTTAAAGTTAAAAACTTATCATCATCCTTTACTTGAAAAATGTAGTATTAGTTTGAAAATAAGTTTTAATAGATTCTCAATCCTTTTAAAAGTGTAAATCTAAGAATCCTTAATTTTTCAATAATATAATTTTTTCTACTACAAATAGTAAAATCATTTTTCCATAGTTTTATACTAAATACCTTAACTCTAGCTTAATCTTTTTCACCAAAAATTTTAACTAAGTCTTTGACNAAAATAAGTTTTAATAGATTCTCAATCCTTTTAAAAGTGTAAATCTAAGAATCCTTAATTTTTCAATAATATGATTTTTTCTACTATAAATAGTAAAATCATTTTTCCATAGTTTTATACTAAATACGTTAACTCTAGCTTAATCTTTTTCACCAAAAATTTCAACTAAGTCTTTGATTTCATCCCTAAAATCAAAATTATAATATGCTGAAGATAGCCCCACATATCACAAATCATTTTTGCAGTAAAATCAAATTAATATGTAATCTACTCAGGATGAATAAAATTTAGTTTTTATAAAGATTTTTCCCTCCAAACTTGATTTTTAACATGTATGGTAATATGTACTGAAAAATACAAGAAGANTGCACTAAAATCAAATTAATATGTAATCTACTCAGGATGAATAAAATTTAGTTTTTATAAAGATTTTTCCCTGCAAACTTGATTTTTAACATGTATGGTAATATGTACTGAAAAATACAAGAAGAAAAAAATCATAGCTCATAAATACATGCTACCATATATGACTTTTATAAACATTTACAACTATTTCACCCAATATAAAAATATGCAAGAGAAAGTAAGTATAAACTACACCTGCTAGAAGAAAAACAGAAAAGAAGAAAGTCTAAAAATAGTGCAGGTATCAACATAAAAAATATAAAATAACCAGAAAGAAGTTTATCTACAAATATTTCAAATTAAAACAATGACAAATTAAAATTGTTCAGGACAGNGAAGAAAAAAATCATAGCTCATAAATACATGCTACCATATATGACTTTTATAAACATTTACAACTATTTCACGCGATATAAGAATATGCAAGAGAAAGTAAGTATAAACTACACATGCTAGAAGAAAAACAGAAAAGAAGAAAGTCTAAAAATAGTGCAGGTATCAACATAAAAAATATAAAATAATCAGAAAGAAATTTATCTACAAATATTTCAAATTAAAACAATGACAAATTAAAACTGTTCAGGACAAAAATAAAAAGAAATTATAACAACATCCAACAACACAGTATAAAAAACTAAACATAAAGAAGATCATAAGAACTATCACGCTAAGTCATCTGCATCATCATCCTCTGGTGAATCTTCATCCATCCTCTCCCTTGGCTCATATATCTGGTAAGTNAAAAAACTAAACATAAAGAAGATCATAAAAACTATCACGCTAAGTCATCTGCATCATCATCCTCTGGTGAATTTTCATCCATCCTCTCCCTTGGCTCATATATCTGGTAAGCTGGGCAGGTTGGAAACTCATCTGATGGTCTTATCCAATCCACTAATTCTTCATATACATCTCCACTTTAGCCTCACCTCACCTTCATCCTCCAATCCAAACGATCAAATATATCAAAAAATTTTCCAATTGAATTCATAATATTTTGTACCTCTTTCTCCAACTTCTTGATCCTTTTCAAAATATCATGCAAACTATTAGGAAAGTGGAGCTGAATAGGTAATGAATTTTGAGATGATTGATCTATAAGAATATTCATATTTTTCTCCTCCCCATTTCTAATGCAGTTGTAACAAACCTCTGGGTCCATAGGCTTCTAAGAGAGAAGAACTTTTTCCCAACTTTCATAAGGCACTTATGACTAGCTGCACAACAGGAATATAGTAGATGGATGTCCCAACCCATAAGTTGATACGTTGATAATCAAACCCAAAATGTNCAAAAAATTTTCCAATTGAATTCATAATATTTTGTACCTCTTTCTCCAACTTCTTGATTCTTTTCAAAATATCATGCAAATTATTAGGAAAGTGGAGCTGAATAGGTGATGAATTTTGAGATGATTGATCTATAAGAATATTCATATTTTTCTCCTCCCCATTTCTAATGCAGTTGCAACAAACCTCTGGGTCCATAGGCTTCTAAGAGAGAAGAACTTTTTCCCAACTTTCATAAGGCACTTATGACTAGCTGCACAACAGGAATATAGTAGATGGATGTCCCAACCCATAAGTTGATACGTTGATAATCAAACCCAAAATGTATTTTACAATTAAAGCACCCACATCAATAGGTCTTCCGGTTTGAGTACAATAATTAAAATAACACTTTCATTTGTCACTTTACTGATTTTCATAGTAGGAAGTAGTTTTGATGCAATAAAGAAATGCCACGCCTTCAATGCATGATTCAATAATGATGAAGGAAAAATTATATGTCTGTTATCTCTTGTCTCCCAATTCGCATCTTCATCGGTAAGGAATCGATAGAGTTCATCCATGTTGTCTCTTGTAGGGAAAAAAATTTGCATAGTGACAAATATGAACACTTTAAATCATAAACATTTTATTTATTCTCAAAGGAGTGAATGGTACCTACCTACCTCGAACATAGACTACTCGGTTAATTCCATGAAAATTAGCATAAAAACTTTCACAACAAGAATTACTACCGCAGCAGTGGAATGACAAAGCACTTCCCAGCATCTTTGTGTAATAATCTCTTCCACTCGAGTATTTGGTGTGTTGAATCCTTATTTTACGAAGCCTCACTCCTTGATTAATCTCTTCTTCACAAGAACTCGGTCATATAACTTTTGCGCATCAAAACTGTTGAACTTCCTCATATTAAAAATTTCATATCTAGCGGTTTCTTTAGAGTGGGAAGCCATAGCATTTGAAAAATGGTGACTTTACATTCATTTTCCACTCTTAAATAACTTTGAAATTTAGTTTTTGTGAGTTAATCAAAAGAAAACCCGACAAAAACTGCCTTTAGAGTCGTCCTTTTTTGTTCCGTTAACTGCGGTGCTTCTGGCACCGATTTCTGACACCTTTTGCGCTAGCTCTCTGGAAAATGGAGCCTCAGGACCCAAATCTGACTCCTCTCAATTTTTTGCACCATTTTATTTTAAATCTAAATAACTCTTAAATCTTCCATATAATTTGGTAACTAAAGATGTTTTAAAGTATTTTCTCAATATGTAAGTCTCTCAAGTACACAAAATTCATAAAGNCAACATTCACAACCCTACAAATCTAACCTATCTTTCACAAGAGAAAAGTATAAGAAATTTACTCACTACACAAGATAAACACCAAAGAAAATTCATTAAATCCAAGCAAATTAACCAAATATGTGTTTATAATAATAATCAAATAAGATTACACACAATACTTAGATTTTTCCATCTTAAAGGAGAAGAAAATTCCACCGGATGATTTTTTCCATAGTGCGACACAAGATGTTGTTGTCAACCCCTTATTGATTCTCTCAAATCTCTCTAGAACAAGAGTTCCTACTCTTACCTACTGTCCTTGGAGAATTTCATAAATTTGAATTTCTTCCCTACTCATAAGATTTCCAAAACTACCCTTTTGAACCATTGACACCTGTAAAATAACTCCAGGAGTCATGAACAAAGTAATTATATAAACTACAATTCCTGGGCGCCCAGTCTGCGGCGCTTAGGCGCTAAGCTCTCTGTCTACATGAAAAGTTTGGAGCCTGGGTGCCCAGAACCTGGCGCTAAGGTGTTCAATTGCAACACCTTGGTGCCCACAATCAACACCTTTGCTCCATTTGGTTCCGTTTCGCCTGATTCAGTCCAAATTCGTTCCAATGCTCCCACCTATTATACTTGCATCATAGACATAAAAATACATTCTAGTAAAGTGCAGTTTTATTCAAAAATATGTGTAAAATATAGAAGAAAATAAGTATATCACATCAAATTTCTCTAAACTTAAGCATTACATGTTCTCAAGTAACACTACGACTTTAAATATGCAATATGTTGATTTGAGATTGTGGGTTTCTTTAGAATTTCCTACAATTTTGCTCCATGAATGTTGTAATACAATGATTCTGATTTTCTATATAGATAGATGTAAAATGTGATGTATGTGATTAATTTCCTTAATAGATATTCTTAATTTGTAACGATGCCAAAAACTTGATCTAAAGCGAAGGCTAGGTAAATTTTTCACTATGAAGCAAAAAAGAATGCA
>JXCR01144726.1:257910-268930 GCA_002079205.1 Phalaenopsis hybrid cultivar | reverse complement strand
GTGATGTTTGTGATTAAATTTTGAGTTGTCTTATATTTTTGAAATGTTATGGGAGTGTTTTTTTGTTTTGGTTTCGTTTTGTTTTTTAACATGCAAGTGTATGCAATAAATAAGCATAAAAAGAAAAGCAGTAGAAAAGTATAAGAAAGACNCGAGTCTTCTCGTTTCACCACCTGAAACTCAAAATGCATGTCAGAGCACTTATGTATATAGAGATAGAAAAGTAAAGTTTTGGAAACCTTCCTAACTCTATGTTGTGTATCGGGGGTCCTTAAATTTTAAGAATAATATTATTAAGCAAAACATATTAAGTTTAATAGATCCCTAAGGTATTCATCAGTTTAAGAGTAGGGAGCAGGTCCATGCAGCCTTCTTAATATATGGTAAAAGGTTTTGGGTTCATTTAAACTTTATTATGTTGCTTAATAATTCATCCTGAATATCTTGATGCTCTGTGAACATTGATGTCTTGATTATTCCCAAGAATAAGGTTATCATAAAATTATGTGGGTGAAGACCCTAAAGGGGCAAATTAGTGTACTAAGAACACTTGGCCAAATTTTTAGTCCTAACTAGACTTGTGGTGTTTTAAAAGAGTTCGATTATATTGATTTTTCTAACCCTCTTTTAATAAGTGGATTTCAANTTTTTCTCCTTCCTGGGCTTCTGTGGTTTTGAATTTTTTGGGTTACTGTTTTATTGAGCTACTGTTACTAGGTTGGGACCTAGTCTTTGTCTCTAACTTTTGCATTATTTTCTCCATTCTCATTCCTTCCTAGTTTCATTACTGAGTTTTGCTTCTTTCTGAGCTTCTGTGGCCTTAAATCTTTTGGGTTATTATTTCATTGAGCTACTGTTACTGGGCTGGGACCTAGTTTTTGTCTCTGCCATTTGCACTTTTTTCAGTTTTTCCCCATGGCAACCAACCTGCTTGCAGCTAACCCAAATTTTGTGGGCAAACAATCCTATGTGGCAGTCACAGGACTAGAACCAAGTGGCTCTTCTCTTAGGGACAAGCTAGTCTTCCCACAAGCTTACTATGATGCAATGGAAGGTAAGATGGAGTGTGACCTCATATTGAAAGGCAACAAGAAAGCTAGAAAAGATGCTATAATTTTTTCAGAACAGGAAGTTTCAACTTGGCTGAGAACTACAAATTTACATTAATTGGAAAATTTCTAATAGCTCACCCAAAGATGGATTCACTTAGGAAAACCTTTGCTGATTTGAAGCTGGTTGGAAACTGGAAAATTGGGCTCTTTGATGGCAGGCATGTCATGATTCATCTCACCAAGGAAGAAGACTATGCTAAGGTCTTCTCTAAGAAATTTATTCAAATTAAAGATACTTCAATGAAGCTACTAAAATGGACTCCAGCTTTTGATCCTAAGAAGGAACTACTATTATTTCCATTTGGTTTAAACTCCCTAGTTTGAAATTACATTTTTTTAATCATAGAGTCTTGCTCTTCATAGTGTCTCTACTTGGCATGCCAACGAAGCTTGACATCTATACATTTAACCTTTCAAGACCAGTTGTGGCTAGGATACTAATAGAAAGGGACATACCTTGCCACCTATTGATGAAGTGTGGCTAGAGACTGCACATGATGGCTACTGACAACCAATTATTATGGAGCAACATCCACACGACTGCAATCACTGCAGTATGTTTGGGCACACCAATGATCACTACTACAGACTTCATCCTAACCTTAAACCTTCAAGAGGAGGAAAGAATCATGCNTATATATATATATATATATATATATATGGGGGGAAGGATGGTGGCAGCGCATGGTGCTCTACTAGGGTTTCTCCAATGGTGGTTCTTCACTGGTGGCCGGTAGGGGAGGCAGAGGGAGACTGGTTGGAGTTCCTAGTGAGGCAACTTCTTCATTTTCATTCCTTCTTAGTTTCATTTATGAGTTTTTCTCCTTCCTGGGCTTCTGTGGTTTTGAATTTTTTGGGTTACTGTTTTATTGAGCTACTGTTACTAGGCTGGGACCTAGTCTTTGTCTCTAACTTTTGCACTATTTTCTCCATTCTCATTCCTTCCTAGTTTCATTACTGAGTTTTGCTTATTTCTGGGCTTCTGTGGCCTTAAATCTTTTGGGTTATTGTTTCATTGAGCTACTGTTACTGGGCTGGGACCTAGTCTTTGCCTCTGCCATTTGCACTTTTTTCAGTTTTTCCCCATGGCAACCAACCTGCTTGCAGCTAACCCAAATTTTTTGGGCAAACAATCCTATGTGGCAGCCACTGGACTAGAACCAAGAGGCTCTTCCCTTGGGGACAAGCTAGTCTTCCCACAAGCTTACTATGATGCAATGGAAGGCAAGATGGAGTGCGACCTCATAACAAGAAAGCTAGAAAACATGCTATAATTTTTTCAGAACAGGAAGTTTCAAATTGGCTGAGAACTACAAATTCACATTAATTGGAAAATTCCTAATGGCTCACCCAAAGATGGATTCACTTAGGAAAACCTTTGCTGATTTGAAGCTGGTTGGAAACTGGAAAATTGGGCTCTTTGATGGCAGGCATGTCATGATTCATCTCACCAAGGAAGAAGACTATGCTAAGGTCTTCTCTAAGAAATTTATTCAAATTAAAGAGACTTCAATGAAGCTACTAAAATGGACTCCATCTTTTGATCCTAAGAAGGAACTACTATTATTTCCATTTGGTTTAAACTCCCTAATTTGAAATTACATTTTTTTAATCATAGAGTCTTGCTCTCCATAGTGTCTCTACTTGGCATGCCAATGAAGCTTGACATCTATACATTTAACCTTTCAAGACCAATTGTGGCTAGGATACTAATAGAAAGGGACATCACCTTGCCACCTTTTGATGAAGCGTGGCTAGGGACTGCACATGATGGCTACTGACAACCAATTATTATGGAGCAGCACCCACACGACTGCAATCACTGCAGTATGTTTGGGCACACCAATGATCACTACTACAGACTTCATCCTAACCTTAAACCTTCAAGAGGAGGAAAGAATCATGCCAATTCAGTGGAACAAGTGGTGGCCAATGAGGAAGGAAATGCTGATGAACAGAGTTTGAAGGAACCAACTAAGACTGGTGTGATAGTTATTGAACATATGGAAGATAATGACGAGGAACAGATATTGAAGGAACCTGCTGAGACTGGTGTGGCAATTCTTGAACTTATGGAAGCAGGTCCTGACCCTGCCTATCTAGATGTGGATACTGCTCCTCCCCCAAGACAAGAGGTAGATGACACTTTACAAAATGCTGATAAATTGCTTCAAGAAACCACTGAAGCTCCCTCCTGATCTAGTCCACAAAATGCAACAGACAAAGGATGCAAAATGACAAGTTTAAAGAGGTAGAAAGAAGAAAAAGATACCTTGGGAAACACAAGAGGACAAATACATATTGGAGGCTGGAAGCTTATACTCTAAAAGAAGGGAATCTCACACTAGGCTAACTAGGGGGAGAAAAATCCTTACATCATGATTAATATCCTTTGTTGGAATATAAGGGGGATTGCCCATCCCCTTTCTCTAAAAAGCTTACAACTTTTAAATAGAAAGTATAAATTATGGTGCTTGGCAATTTTGGAACCATTGGCCCATCATAACCCTCACTAATTTCTAAAATTCTTTCCAGGATTTACCTTGTTTCCAAATCTGAATAACAAGATATGGATTTTTTGTAGAATGGAGCAGGGATGTGTGATTCAGCTGAACGACTCCCAATTCCTTCGCCTTTTCTTTTTTGCAGTAGGTCAGGAGGGAAATGCTACCATAGTGTATGTTGGGTGCACAAAAACTGCAAGATTGGAGCTGTGGAATGAACTTCATCAAATCAATCAACAATTAGATAAAGAATGGCTAGTGGAGGGGGGATTTTAATTGTCTGACTTCTCCAGCTGAAAAGAGGGGGGAAGACCCACCAAAATTTCTACTATAACCACTTTTAATGATAATATGAAGGCTTTTGCTCTATTTGATTTGTTATAATGGACCTGAATTCACTTAAAGAAGAGGGAGACTATGGGAAATATTGGACAGATTTCTTATCAATGACAAATGGCTTTAGAACTTTTTGCATACCATAGTTACTCATTTTAGTCTGGCTGGATCTAATCACAGACCCCTTTTGATCACTATTTTTGCTTCTCAACAACAAAGTAAGACTCCTTTTAGATATTTGAATATTTGATCTACTCATAAAGAGTCCTCACTATTGTTAAAGAACATTGGAGGGACTGTGATCACAGAAATCGCCGCTGTGAATGGGCTGGTTGATGAGGTCTTTCTTTTGGAAGCAAATGAATAACTACTTACAACATTGGCCTGGAAGGAAAAAATTTTGAAGCAGAAGGCTTCCACCTACAGATTAACTGATGGAGATAGGAACATAAAGTTCTTTCATGCTTGCATCAAGTACAAAAGAAAATGTAATGCCATTCACTCAATCAAAGATGAACATGGTAGCTGGATTAAGAATTCATTTGATATAGCTGAAAGTGCTGTAGATTACTGTAAGAAACTCTTGCAATGCTCATCTAATCCAAGAGTGCAGCTAGACCCTGAACTGTTTCTCTTTGATCACGCAAACACTGCCAACATAAACCTTGCTGAAGTTTTTAGTGAGGATGAAATCTGACAGGCCCTCTCTATCATAGCAGTGTCAAATTTGCAGGCCCAGATGGCTTCACCTCTGGCTTCTATAAGAAGGCTTGAGACATCATCAAAGAAGATGTAGTGCTAGCAATACAATGTTGTTTCCAGGGTCATGAGTTATTGATCCCTTGATATTGCTAATATGCAAAGTACAACAATAATTTAGATTATATTTCACTTATATTTCCTTACTTTGCAGCAAAACCAAAAACTTGATCATGAATAAAAATAAGAATTTAACTTTTAATTTATATATATTGGGATACTATGCAAGTATACGTATCATTATTAAGTAATTTAGGACTTTTTGATTAAGACCTAAATATCGAACCCACAGGGAATTTATACAATATGCACTTTTAGAGAACTTTCTATTTTTAAAAAGACAATTACTTAAACTGAATATATTTTGCAGTAATAAAAATTCAAATATTTTTGGTATTTTTGATATTTTTACAAAACAGTAACAACTTAAAAAGATAACTAGAGTTTTGTAGATGAAAAACACTTAAAAAGAAAAATATATTTCTTCTTATCATGAATCAGTAATAAGTATGGTAATTATGTTGTGGAAGTATACAAACTGTGTTATACCAAATAGGAGCAATAATATTCTTTACCCTTACTAGAGTTGCTATAAAGAACATTGGCTAATTTAAAGTTTGAATAGTTCTGAAGACTGGCTAGATAAAGATGCTATAAAGAACATTGACTAATTTAAAGTTTGAATAGTTCTGAAGATCGGCTAGGCAGTAAGATACTAGCGTCTCACTCTAGAGTTCCCTCAGGGAAGATACTAGCTCTCACTCTAGAGTTACCTCGATTCCCTCCACCTGGGGGCTAACATTCTCTTATCAGAACCTAAAACAATAAACCAAGTTGGGGGCTTTAACCTGTCACTTTAAAGTCCTCTACCTCTACACCATTCAATGAATATTTCTCTATTTATTTGCACTAAATCATATGCACTACATTCTCATTCATACAACCTCATGTGATTCTTTTCAATTGTTGAGTGAGACAATACCAGCCANAGTTGCAACAAACCTCTGGGTCCATAGGCTTCTAAGAGAGAAGAACTTTTTCCCAACTTTCATAAGGCACTTGTGACTAGCTGCACAACAGGAATATAGTAGATGGATGTCCCAACCCATAAGTTGATCCGTTGATAATCAAACCCAAAATGGATTTTACAATTAAAGCACCCACATCAATAGGTCTTCCGGTTTGAGTACAATAATTAAAATAACACTTTCATTTGTCACTTTACTGATTTTCATAGTAGGAAGTAGTTTTGATGCAATAAAGAAATCCCACGCCTTCAATGCATGATTCAATAATGATGAAGGAAAACTTATATGTCCGTTATCTCTTGTCTCCCAATTCGCATCTTCATCGGTAAGGAATCAATAGAGTTCATCCATGTTGTCTCTTTTAGAGAAAAAAATTTGCATAGTGACAAATATGAATGCCTTAAATCATAAACATTTTATTTATTCTCAAAGGAGTGAATGGTACCCACCTACCTCAAACATAGACTACTCGGTTAATTCCATGAAAATTAGCATAAAAAACTTTCACAACAAGAATTACTATCGCAGCAGTTGTGCAATAATCTCTTCCACTCTAG
Organism: Phalaenopsis hybrid cultivar; assembly: GCA_002079205.1. Lineage (NCBI taxonomy): Eukaryota > Viridiplantae > Streptophyta > Magnoliopsida > Asparagales > Orchidaceae > Phalaenopsis > Phalaenopsis hybrid cultivar. Next base: position 262,634 of record JXCR01144726.1, on the reverse strand, counting down.
TATTTGGTGTGTTGAATCCTTATTTTACGAAGCCTCACTCCTTGATTAGTCTCTTCTTCACAAGAACTCGGTCATATAACTTTTGCGCATCAAAACTGATGAACTTCCTCATGTTAAAAATTTCATATCTAGCGGTTTCTTTAGAGTGGGAAGCCATAGCGTTTGAAAAATGGTGACTTTACATTCATTTTCCACTCTTAAATAACTTTGAAATTTAGTTTTTGTGAGTTAATCAAAAGAAAACCCGACAAAAACTGCCTTTAGAATCGTCCTTTTTTGTTCCGTTAACTGCGGTGCTTCTGGCACCGATTTCTGGCACCTTTTGCGCTAGCTCTCTGGAAAATGGAGCCTCAGGACCCAAATCTGGCTCCTCTCAGTTTTTTGCACCGTTTCATTTTAAATCCNATACACGCGAGAATGGACGGCATCCGTTCATCGTCCCCAACAGAATGAACCCGTGTCCGTCCACACTAAAACAATAAGATCTCGGCCTAGACTTAACTAAATCACTTCGGGTTTGATCCTATGGACTCGTCTAAGTGAGACGAACATATCTATACGGTTTAGAGGCCATAAAATCAAGCTTAAGTAAATGGAGAATCAAAATAAGCTCGGAAGAACGGGGAGTTTTATTCCTTTGCTCTGAGAAGGGAAGCTTCGATCAGAGATGCTTGGTACGTTTGTTGGGGTCCAAGGAGGGTATGGATTGAGTCCCTGGTTCNAAATAAAACCACACTTTAGTTTAAAAGTAGAAATCATTGTCAAACCAACAATAAGTCTCAATTAAAACCAAAGAAGTCTCAAAGAAAAAAGATAAAAACTTATCTCAAGTTCTCCACCAAACTCTTGAAGTTCCTTTAAATCTCTTCTCTTTATAATCACTCAAAATAAACTAACAAAAATGATAAAATAAAAGTAAAAGTAGTGCTTGAAAATCTCTCCGACTAACTCCCCAAATGAGAACTTTCAAAACTTTTCAATTATTTTCAGGACTCATTTCAAAGTCCTCTCTTCTTTCTTTTATAGTTTTCAAAGAGGTGCCTTGAAAACTCTTCAAAATGTGTGCTAATTCAATTTATTTCCCAAAGAGATGCATTCTTTTGTGATAATTTTTGTCCATGGTGGTTATAACCGCCTATTAAGCCAATGGGTGTCTAAAAAACCTCTTTAAAATTTGTAGAAACCAACTTTACTCGTCTAGTAAATGCCACTGGAGCTTAAGTGTGGGGCCTCTGTGCTTAGGTGCAGCCTTCTTTGTTTAATCAGCGCTTAAGCACCAGATCTGACGCTTAGGTGCCAAAACTTATTTGCACATTTTTCATATTTTTGCTTCAAATTTGATCCTTTTTCAATTCTTTAAGCATTTTTCACCTTTTTATTTATATCTGTAAGAAAAACACAAAAATAACTTCCATTAAAGCACAATATCTCAAAAATAAGTATAAAAATGTGTATAAAAACACTATATATTTTCGGTGTATCATTTACCAAAATACTTTTGTGCTGTCGCAATTGTTTTTGTTCCAAAATCCTCCATAAATGAACAGTGACAACATTTTAGAACCATAAGTCTTACTAATGTATTGAGCAAGATTATCAACAAAATTCTTGTGAGGGGGCTCTAACCCCATTTGCACCATTTAATAAGTCCAAAACAGGCAACATTTGTTAAGGGGAGATACATAGGGGATAATGTGTTGCTTACACAAGAACTGCTTCATGACTTAGATAAGCCATGCAGAGGGGGTAACATAATCTACAAACTTGACTTAAAGAAGGCCTATGATATGATACACTGGAAGTTGTTTTGGAAACACTAATGGCCAGAGAATTTTCTAGTGCTTCATGTCTGAGCATCAAAAGATGGCTAGAAGAGAATGTGAACTTAGTATTAATCAATGGGAAAGCCCATGGTTTTTTCAAAGCCTCTAGGGGTCTCAAACAAGGCGACCCTCTATCTCTCACTATCTTCATCGTTGCTTTGGATTATCTCTCTAGATTGATTGATATACCCAGTCACAGAAAGAGTTACAATAAATACCATCACAAATCCACATTGGATATAAGCCACTTGGTGTATGTAGATGACATAATTATATTTTTTTAAGCCAACAAAGCTGCTGCTAAGCAGTTACACACTTGTTTGTTGGATTTCAAAAACACCTCTGGGTTGCAGCTGAATAAAGAAAAATGCCAATTAGATTAAAATCCCAATAACCACCCCTTTCAAATATCTGGGAGTACAACTGCTCAAAGGAAGAACTAAGCTCACTCATTTTGATGAGTTAGTAGATAAAACAAATTCCCAATTACAATGTTGGACCAACTCTTTCCTCTTAAATGAATGCAGAATTACACTGTTGAAAGCATCCTTACTACCTTCCCATCCTATATTCTACAAAAGGCAGCAATGAAGAAAAGCACAAAACTCCTCTTAGAAAGAACCTTTAACATATTTCTCTGGGCAGGGCAGAGAAAACAATTGCTTTGGGCCAGTTGGAAAAAATTAGCTGAACCTTTTTCAACAGGAGGTTTGGGGTTCAAGGGTCTTCAACAACTTCAACATATTAGTCAATGCAGATTATGGCTCAAATTCAGACAGCAGGAAACACTTTAGGCATAGTTTATGTTAGTTAAATACTTCAGATCAACTCACCCCAACATGGTTTCTAAGAGATTTGGGGACTCCAGAACCTAGGGAAATCTACTCAATGTAAGGGAGGATGCTGAAAGGCTGTACTTATGAGATCTAGGCCAACGCAAGCTATTGTTTTGGTTGGACAAATGATGTCCAGAGGGATTATTGAATCCCATTCCAGAGAGTCTTGATACTAAATTTATGGTGAATGCTTGTTGGGTAGAGAATTCCTAGTCAGTAGATATTCTTAATTCCTTCCTCAATGAGAACTCAACTAAATTAATATCTAGGATACCACTTTACAGAAAAACAAAAAAAAAATGGTTTTAATTTCAGGCTCTACTCTAAGCTTGACTAAAGCAATATATGATAAGTTGTATTAGTGGCAAGAGGTGTCATGTGGAGAAAGCTTGTGGAACAAGTTCCTAATCCCCTCCATGTCTTTTAGGGGCATTTCATTTCTTTTTGAAATATTGATTACTCGTTAACATCGATCACATATTTTTATATATAGATTAACATCTCTAAATAAAGTAGGCCAATAAAATTTAGATTATAAAATTTTGTGAACAGTTCTATCAATCCTAAAATGACTCCCAAATTTCAAATCATGATATTTTTGGATAACTTCTTCTATTTCCTTATAAGGCACGCATCTTCACATAATTAAATCTTTGTATTATTTGTACAAATATGTGTCATCCCAAAACTAAAATTTTGCATCATGAATAAACTTCTTCTCTTGTTACTTTGTCAATCAATATGGTAAATTACCATTAACAATGTAGTTCACATTATCAACATACCACAGTATTTCCCATTCTTTAACAACATAAAGTTGTTTATCAGGAAAAGTTTCATTAATTTCTCTTTCAAGGTCAAATGTTCCTTCTTGTTCCAGCTTAGAAAATGATCAGATATTTGATTATCAGATCCATTCCTACATACTACCACAAAATTGAATTCTTGCTTCAGAAGTACCCCTAATTAATCTTGGCTTCACATCATTCTTTTACATTAGATATTTTATAGCAAAGTAGTCTGTATGCACAACACATTTTGCTCCAATTAGATATGAACTAAACTTATCAAAAGCATAAAAAATAGCTAATAACTCTCTTTCAGTAGTGGTATAATTAATTTGAGCATCATTGAGAGTTTTACTAGCATAATATATAACTTTAAAAATTTTGTCATAACTCTGCCCTAAAACAGCTCCAATTGCATAATCATTTGCATCACACATTAGCTTAAATGATTTCTCCCAATCAGGTGATACAATTATAGGAGCAGTGATCAATTTTTTCTTCAATTTTTCAAATGCATCATGACACTCTGTATTAAAATTAAATTTTGAATCTTTTTCCAAAGATTGGCATAAAGGCTTTGTAATTTTTGAAAAATCTTTAATATAGCGCCTGTAAAAATCAGCATGTCCTAAAAAACTTCTAACTCCTCTTACATTAGTAGGTGGAGGTAGGTTAGATATCACTTGAATTTTTGTCGGATATACTTCCATGCCATTTTCTAAAAATTTATGCCTAAGCACAATTCATCACTACAATACTACTTATACTTCTAAACTAAAATACTTAGTGAAAATCAAAAAGTGGGGTTTAATATATTAAAAGTACTCTTCCACATACAATGAAATTAGTGCCATGTGTAAAAGTAAAACAAGTAAAGAGAGAGATTGTGACAAATAGGAGCAATTATATTTTTTACCCTTACTAGACATGCTATAAAGAACATTGGTTAATCTAAAGTTTGAATAGTTTTGAAGACGGGCTAGGCAANAAACATAGAGCTCGCGAAGGCTCGGAAGAGTAAGGGAGATTATACCTTTGCTCCGAGAGGTGTAGCCTCAATAAGGGATTCTTCACACCTTCGTTATACTCCAAAGAGCTTAGGGATGGAGTCCCTGGCTCTGGTGTAAGGTCTATGTATGATATCGACCACAACCGATTTTGGGTGTTGGTTGAGAGCTATGGTAGAGGCTCTCTGGAAGGGGGATTTGATGGGGCTTTAGTTTCTCTCACTGTTGTGAAGGTGTAGGACCAATTAATTTGGAGTTTAGTGTTGTGTA
>JXCR01144726.1:241130-253772 GCA_002079205.1 Phalaenopsis hybrid cultivar | reverse complement strand
AAATTGAGAAATATTATTTGGCAAATTTAATTTGTTTATTGTAAAATTTTGTTACTGATTCATACAGCCATTTCTTACAATATATCATGTATATATCTCAAAAGATGAAAAGTACATCATGCTATTCGCATCATTGGTACATCCATGAGTACATAATATAGAGTACAAAATAAACTGCCTTCATATCGCAGACTGTATATTTGCATTATTTGTACATCTATCAGTAGAAGATCTTTTTGCGAACTATATGAGCTTCTAAACAAGCTGAACTTCTAAGCTGTTGTTTTGAGATAGCCTAGTGGTGCAACGAGTTTATAACTCATATGGTTGCAACTGTTCAAGCTCCGAATCCGGCTGAGATCCATATGGAGTTTTATCGTCAATCATTCTCTTGAAAGTTATCGACACTCGATGGTGTCGAACTCCAGGAATACAATGTTTTGCTATATCAGCTCCATTCCCTTTCAGAATCAAGACGGATCCTCTCGGTAAGGAAATCTCAACACNTCAAAACGGATCCTCTCGGTAAAGAAATCTCAACAGATCCTCAAAATTCTCTTGGACCGATGATATCTATATTTGTACCGAATAGGATACTGCTTTTTGATATGAAAGAAGCTGTACAAAATGGACGATCAAAGTCATGATGATCAATATGTGGAGGAATACAATCTTCTTCTTCATAGATGTTGATTATACAACTATTGGGAATACAACTTGACGGCATTATCCCCCATTGGACCAGTCGTGTAATCATCCATTTTATAATATGTGGCATTGGCTCCACCTGTTCATGTTGTAAGATCCCCGAAAGATTTCCTTGTTGATCTATTTTGTAATTATAACAACAACGCATTGTATCGTGATGCGACCTTTACCCCTCATCCATTTTCTAGGCTCAGAATATGTCCTTCCAGATAGCAACCCTGCTTTGCCTCTGATTTGGAGGTTAGACACACAATCAAGTACCTCCTGTTGTTCCATGAGAGAAAAGACTTCCGTATATAATTCTAGTCCCTCTAGAATATTGATATATTCTCCATCAACTATCTTGAAATGTTAAAAAATGTTACATTTAACATTATGGATCCTCGCAAGTTCAACATTGCTTGGATGTGCTGGGTAGTGTGTTTCATCATTTAACTAATTGTCAATGATCGGCTACCATGCTAGTGGTGGTATTGCTTCCACCGAATTATACGCCTCAATTTTAATTGGTGCATAAAAAGGATCCCATGAATAATGATGGATTGTATTTGTATCATCAATGGATAAATCATCATATCTTAACAGCTCATTAGTTGTTGAGTAATCACCATAACTATGATACTGTTCAAAGTTAACACATTGCAACTCGGACATTCTACAAAAGCTCCGGTAGAATGTCCTTGATCAAGTGTCGCGGAATGACAGGTAGAAAAAACTGACTGGCATCGGAGTGAACCCATACTGGCGATGGCTCTGGACGTCGTACCGATTGTACTTCATCTTCTGTGAACAACTACAAAGGCTCCGGTAGAATGTCCTTGATCAAGTGTCGCGGAATGACAAGTGGAACAAACAGAACTGACATCGGAGTGAACCCATACTGGTGATGGTTCTGGACGTTGTACCGATTGTACTTCATCCTCTATGGACGGAAGACTATCAGAAGACTCCCTCATGTTGATATTATACATATATTCTTCTGGAATCACATATAATTTTTCTTTTTCTTTCCTCGCTTTAGCCAGAGCTTTTTGTTTCTTTCGCTCAGCATTTCTTCGCCGAGTCCTCTGTAATGAGGCGAAAAGTATTTTTGGCTCATCGGCAGCTATCAAATGCCTTGTTGTAATAGCTACNTATATATATATATATATATATATATATATATATATATATATATATACTTTCTAAAAGAACCTTAAATGTTTGAAAATAAAAATTCTAAGAATCTTTAGTTTTTCAAGAAATAAAATTTTTCCTACTAAAGATAGTTATTCATTTTCCCAAGTTCTCTACTAAATATCCTTAACTCTAGGTTCACCCTTTTCACTAAAAATATCAACTAAATTTTCCTACTCCATTTTTATACTTAAAATTATAACATTCTTAAGTTGACTCCACATAACAATAATCATTAGGAATAAAATACAGATTTATTTGTAGTACTTTTGAAAATAAGTAAGGTTTAAATTTGAAACATTTTTCTTTTCCCCTCAAACTTAAGCTCGAACATGTGTAACAATGAAGTACAAAAATATATGGCAGGGAAAGAAAACTTTTACAATTTACTACACATACTACAAAAATATCAACGAATAACATATGGTAGAATATTGCAGTAGAAAGTAAATCTAGCTTAAACATGCTTGACATAACACTATAAAGGAATTTTAAATAATAGAATAGGTACAAACTGAAGATTAAATAAGAACACATTTTAAACTTTATAAAGGAATTGCTGGATGCTAAAAAGTTTAAAATATTGAGAAAATTTTTTTCATGTCCAATGACTCATTCAACTTGACTCGCAAAACTAGACACGCAAAAGTCAATGCATAGACTCACAGATTCATAAACAAACAACAACTGATGTTAATTTGATTTCCCTTCTACACACATTTACCCTCCTTACTTTCAATTTCTAACATAAGAAACTACACTAATAATATGTGTGTATTATAAAACTTTATATGGTTATCACCCATTGACCAAAATTCCCTCATGTGTTGCCAATTTTAGGGTTACTCTAAGTCTAAGGTATAGACAACCTGGTAAATAAACATAGTGCAGTTCATCCAAATGTTGTTCATGACCTTAACAGGTGAAGAAAAAGTCAGATAAAGGAAGTAATACAGTTGACATGGGGTGGTATAAGTCTAAACTCTACATGCTTCAAGGTAATGCTCAACTCCTGTTGAGAACTAAGTCGTAAAAAACTCGTCAACCTACTACTACCATAAATCATATACAAATCTAGTCATGACAAAGTAATTACCTCACAACATTAATCCAATCCACTCTTACACATCCAACACAGATCAAAGTAAAACATCTCACTATTATCTAGTCCAACATAACAACAATCACACTAAACAGATAACAAAGATAATCATGGGTTAACTCCCACGAAGCGCTTGGTCTAACATCGACGAACCAATGTATCTAATGTTTACTCTGGTTGCACCAGCATCAGAGTCTCATTCATTTTGTCTGTATACCAAAAAATATGCCATTCAGTGATTTTGAATAACTCTTTCTTAGAAGATCTTTTACTAATTTCATCATTCAATTCAAGTTCTTCTTGTGATTGAGTCAAATCTGAAGATATAAAGATTGATGGTGTAGATGAATTCCCTAAATAGGTAGGCTTTAAATTGTATGGGGTTCATTCATCTTATGTTCGNCACTCTCTCTTTCTCTCTCACCTTGCCGCCCCACTTGGGGCTCACACCCAAGCCTTCTTCCTCTTCTCCAAGTCTTTTTCTCCTCTTCTAATTGATTGAAGAGTTCAAGAGATATTTTAAAAAAATTTCCAAGCCTTTTTTTTATAATTTCCCAAGAGATTCTTAAGTGTCTCTTCAAAACTGTCCAGATTCAATGAATCTTCGAAAAGGTGTCTGAAGTGCCTCTTTAAAACTCCATATAACTACCCCAAATTCTTCTATAAAGTCTCTTTTCTCATTTCTAATGAATTTCCTAAGAGATACACGAAGAACCACTTCAAAAATTATCCAAATCCGACGTATGCTCTAGAAGATATGTCGAAAACCCTCTCTGGCGTCTAAACGCCGATTCTGGGGCTCTTAAGCACCATATTTGGGCGCTTAATTGCAGGGTATAGGCACTTAAGTGTTCGGTTTAGGTCCCCTTGGCTCCGGTGTGCCCCGGTTCGACTCGATTTGCTCCAGTTTGCTCCGTTTTAGTCCATTTTGGTTCCTTTTGCTCCAATCACTCCAAATTCTTCAATTGTTGTATCTATAAACAAAAACACAAGAAAACATACCTTTAAAGTGCAATATCATCATAAAATACAACATAAAAAATAGTACATTTTTAGGCATATCAAAATCCCCCAAACTTAAACATTACTTGTCGTCAAGTAATACTATATTTTTAAAATAATTTATGTAAATTAGAGTTAATGGGTCATCCTTTAAAATTGCTAAAATTTTGTTCTAAAAATGTGATAGTTCAAATTAGAATAACTTCTAGTGATTTAAACTAGCCCAGAGTCTAAAATATTTGTCATCAAACTTGGAAATTTGTTTTCCTATCTGGTTCAAAAATATATGCAGATTTTTCAAACTTCGAATCCTATGAACTTTACTTTCTAGACTTAAGAAATCTCTTAAGAATAATTTTTACTAATATAAGTATAAAAAACAAGCTTAGGATTTTTCAAAGTTCTTTAGTCTAGAAAGACTCAAGTGAAACCAATTTTTGATTAGGACCTCGCCTTAAGCTTCTCTTCACTTTCTTTTTTTTTGCATTTTCTTTTTCTTTTTCAGGATTTTTGATCCATTTATTTTTTTTCCTTTCTTTTTCTTTTTTATATGTGAGGATTACTATATCTGAAGAAGTCCTTAAATAATTTTGAATTCCACTATCCTCCTCTGAAGTTAAAACTTATTACTTTCCTTCACTTGAAAAGATGTATTATTTTTTTAAATACTTTCTAGAAGAGCCTTAAATATTTGAAAATAAAAGTTCTAAGAATCCTTGATTTTTTTAAAAATACAATTTTTCATACTAAAGATAGTTATTCTTTTTCCCATGATATTTCACCCCACTAAAAATATCAACTAAGTTTTCCTACTCCCTTTCTATACTTAAAATTATAACATCTTTAAGGTGACTCCACATAACAATAATCATTAGAAATAAAATACAAATTTATTTGTAGTACTTTTAAATAGAAGTAAGGTTTAAATTTGAAACATTTTTCTTTTCCCCTAAACTTAAGCTTAAACATGTATAACAATGAAGTACAAAAATAAGCGGCAGGGAAAAATCACTTTTACAATTTACTACACATCCTACAAAAATATCAACAAATAACACATGGTAGAATATTGTAGTAGAAAGCAAATATAGCCTAAACATGCTTAACATAACACTATAAAGGAATATTAAATAGTAGAACAAGAACAAACTGAAGATTAAATAGGAACACATTTTAAACTTTATAAAGAAATTGCTAGATGCTAACAGGTTTAAAATATTAAGATAAGTTTTATCATCTCCAATGACTCATTCAACTTGGCTCACAAACATAGACACACAGATTCATAAACAAACAACAACAGAGGTTAATTCGGTCTTCCTTCTACTCATATTTCCCCTGCTTACTTTCAATTTCTAACGGAAGAAACTACACTACTAATGTGGGTGTATTATAAAACTTTATATGGTTATCACTCATGGACCAGAATTCCCTCATGTGTTACCAATTTCTGGGTACTCTAAGTCTAAGGTATACACAATATGGTAAATAAAAATAGTGCAGTTCATCCAGATGTTGTTCACTTAGTAAGTTCATGACCTTACTCAGTGAAGACAAAGTCAGATAAAGGAAGTAATAGAGTTGACATGGTGTGGTCCAAGTCCAAACTCTACATGCTTCAAGGTAATGCTCAGCTCTGATTGAGAGCTAAGTCGTAGCAGACTCGTCAACTTGCTACTATTAGAAATCATATACAAATCTAGTCATGATGAAGGAATTTCCTTACAACATTAATCCAATCTACTCTTACACATCAAACATGGATCAAATTACAACATTTCAATATTATCCAATCCAACATGAAAACAATCATACTAAACAAATAACAAAGATAACCATGGGTTAACTCCCATGAAGTGCTTGAACTAACATCGACGACCTGATGTATGCAATGTTTACTTTGGTTGCCCCAACATCAGAATCTCATTCATTTTGTCTGTATACCATGGAATATGCCATTTAGTGATTTTGAATAACTCTTTCTTAGGAGAAATTTTACTGATTTCATCATTCAATTCAGGTTCTTCTTACGATTGAGTCAAATTTGAAGATATAAAGACTGGTGGTGTAGATGAATTCCCTTAGGTTGGCATTAAATTTGTATGGGGTACATTAATCTTAAGTTCATGAAATTTTTCAACAGATGGTATTAAAATTTTATTATTATCAGTAACGTCCATCAATTCACACCTCTCCTAAACATACAAACAGTCTTCTTTAAACAATATTTTCAACTCATCATGACAGTCCATTTCGATCTCATGTGTTAAATTACTCTCAAAACTTTCTTGAAAATGGTCTTTACTTAGATAATCAATTTCATCCACCAAAAAAATCATTATATTTTCTCTCAGCTGGATAATTCATAGTCTTTAACACATCAAAAGTGGCTACATTGTCATTAATATTCATAGTCAACTCTTTTTTTTGTGCATCTATCATAGCTTGTCCAGTAACAAGGAAAGGTCTCCCCAAAATAATTACATTTTCTTTATCTTCCTCCATATATAATACAATAAAGTCCATAGGAAAGATAAATTTATCCACTTTAACAAGCACATCTTCTATAACCCCTTTTGGATAAATGATAGATCGATTAACTAACTGAAGGGTTACAGTAGTGAGAGAAATATCAGCTAAACCTAACCTGTTTAAATATAGATAGAGGCATCACATTAATGCTCGATCCTAAATCACATAAAGCTTTTCCACATAAACTTTCTCCAAATACACAAGGAATTGTTAAGCTAGAAGGATCCTTAAGTTTCTTAAGACGTTTTTCTGAAGTATAGTGCTACACACCTCACTTAGTGCAACTATCTCGTATTCTCCAAATTTCCTTTTATTGTTTAATATCTCCTTCATAAACTTTGCATAACTTGACATCTGTTCCAAAGCTTTAGCGAAAGGAATATTTATCGTTAACTTCTCAAGTACTTCCATGAATTTTGAAAATTGGTTATCCAACTCATGTTGTCTAAGTCTTTGAGGAAATGGAGGTGGTGGTCTTTCTAAATTGATGTTAGTTGGAGATTTTAAATTTTTCATATCCTTAGAAACATGTTCTTTAAACCTTTTAGTTTCCTTTATTTCTCTCATAACTTCTTTCTCTTTTCTAACTACATCCTCTATCTCTCTTTTACTTCTTAATTGGACAACATCTTCTGTTTAGGGTTGATCTTTGCGTTGCTAGGAAGTGTTCCTTAAAATCTATTGCTAAGTGAATTAACAATTTGTACCTGTTGATTTTATATGTTTCTAATCACATCATTTTGACCTTGCAACTGGTTTCCCATTTGTAATACCACTTCTTCTATAGACATCTTCTTACCCTCAAATTGTTGATCATTATTAGAGTCTGTTGGCTATGAAGGTCTATAGTCTGTGTTCCCCTAATTATTCCAACTTCCATTAGGATTTGCATGATTATTTTTCAATTATTGGTTTCCAGCCCAAGTAGTATGATACTGGTTAACATTAGGATGGTTCTTCCAACCTGGGTTGTAAAAGTTAGAATATGGGGATTTTATGGTATCCAAAGTTTCATATGATAAGTTAGAGTCAATCATATGACCTAATGAACTTTCTTCACTTACTGGAGTAAATTAAGGTTGGTTCATTCCAAATTGGTCCAACTTCCTTGATATTGCAGCAACCTGAGATGCAAGAATTTTAATTGCATCTGTATCATGAACACTGGCCTATTTTGAGGATTTACCCTTGAAAAGAGCCATTGAAATTCATTTGTAGCTATTTCTTCAATTAGCGCATATGCTTCATCAAATGATTTTGACATTAATGATTCACTAGCGGCAGCATCAATTATAGACCTAAGGGATCCTGCTAACCCAATGTAAAAAAGTTTGAATGATTAACCAATCAGGTAGAGCATGGTGTGGACACTTTCTTAGGAGTTCCTTAAATCTATCCCAGGCTTCGTATATTGATTCCCCTTCATACTGACAAAATATGATAATATTGTTTCTAAGTTTAGTAGTCTTTGAAGGTGAAAAATACTTAGCTAGGAATTTTTGAGTTAACTCCTCCCAATTTTTAATAGAGCCAGGTGCTAATGAGTATAACGACATTTTATTCTTATCCCTTAGTGAGAAAGGAAAAATCCTTAATCTAACAACATCATCTGACATGCCGTTATAAGGAAATGTAGCACAAAGTTCTAAAAAATTTGATAAGTGTAAATAAGAATCCTCCAAAGGAGTTCCTCCAAGCTGGTTATTATACACCAGTTGGATAATTGTAGGATTTAGTTCAAATGAGTCAGCTTCTACGATAGGAGTTTGTATACTTGAGTGAATTTCATCTATCGTAGGATTTTTATACTCCCTCAATGATTTATGATGATTTTTCAAGTTATTATTTTGAATGTTTTCCATTTCCAATTCTAATTTTTCAACTCCTTCATGTTTTTTGATTTTTTTCTAACTCGGGATCATAAGGCACAAGTCTTGCAGATCCTTTGTTTTGCATACACAACACAGACAATAAATTAATAATTAAACAAATAAAATAAAAAAAATATTCAACACAATAAAATATTTTCACGAACACCATGTTTTTAACACAACCAAATTTTCACAACACTTTTTCATACAAAAAACAAACACTTTTCACACAAAAACACTTTTTACAACACTACAGTTTTTCAAGTCTAACCTAATTACTTCAACTAAAATTCTCCTAAAAGTCAAGATCAACCGTTGCAATCCCCGACAACGGCACCAAAAACTTGATCCCGATATTTTTTATATATAAGAATTTATGAAGTTGACACCACAACTTGAAGATTTTAATCCCCGATAGTGGCACCAAAAACTTGATCCTAAGCAAAGTAAGATTTCAATTATATTTGTAGGGATTCTATGCAAGCATACGTATCGCTATCAAGTAAAAAAGTATTTTCTGATTAAGCCCAAATATCGATCCCATAGAGATCGAGGTTAATCACAGCGACTTTCAAGAGAAGTTCTAGTTTATAATAACTCACCCTAGCTTAGAAGGTTGATAAAAGTTTGATTTTGATTATATCCTACAATTATCACTACAACACTACTTCTACTTTTAAACTAACATACTTAGTGAAAATCAGAAAGTGGGGTTTAATATATTAAAAGTACCATTCCTCACGCAATAAAATTAGTGACACGTGTAAAAGTAAAACAAGTAGTGAGAGAGATTATGACAAAAAGGAGTAACTATATTATTTACCCTTACTGGAGATGCTATAAAGAACATTGGTTAATCTAAAGTTTGAATAGTTGTGAAGAAAGGCTAGGCAGGGAAGATGCTAGCTCTCACCCTAGAGTTCCCTCTTATCCCTCCACCTGGAGGCTAACATCTCGCATCAAAACCTAAAATAATAGACCAAACTGTCACTCTAAAGTTCTCTAAATCTACACCCATTAAAGATTATTTCCATATTTATTTGCATTCAACATATGGACTACATTCTCATCCATATAATCTCATGTGATTTCACCACAGTTGATTGAGACAACACCATCTTGGATCTTACATGTTCTCACAACCGATTTTAACATGCAAATTGATCAAGTTTACATGTAAATGAAGAACAAAGTAAAATCATCACAATATATTCTCACTCTACACAATTCTATATCCTACACATGCATACTAATTCATTACAAGAGGGAAGAGTAAGGAAAACTACTCACTACACATGGAGAAACAACAAGAGCTTTTCATTGAACAAGACTTTGAAACCATGCAAATAAAGTACTAAATTCAAATCAAAATATAATGAAAATACTTATATCTGATGGAAATCAAACTCTCCTTATATAGTAAAAGTAATCTCCTTATAATCCTCTCCAAGAATAAAGTGAAATAGAAAAGAAGAAATTCTCACACTCTCTCTTTCTCTCTCACCTTGTCGCCCTACTTGGGGCTCACGCCCAAGCCTTCTTCTTCTTCTCCAAGTTTTCTTATCCTCTTCTTATTGATTCAAGAGTTCAAGAGTTATTTTAAAAACATTTTCAAGCCTTAATTATAATTTCCTAATAGATTCTGAAGTGTCTCTTCAAAACTGTCCAAATTCATTGAATCTTCGAAATAGTGCCTGAAGGGCCTCTTTAAAACTCCATATAACTACCCAAAATTCTTCTATAAAGTCCCTTTTCTCATTTCCAACAAATTCCCTAAGATATGCATAAAGAAACAATTCAAAAATCATCCAAATCTGATGTATATTCTAGAAGATATGTTGAAAACCGTCTTTGGCGCTTAAGTGTCGTTTTTGGGCGCTTAAGCGCCCTCCTCTCTATCTGGGTGGTGCCTAAGCACCATTTTGGGCACTTAAGCATTGAGCACAGGCACTTAAGTGTCCGGTTTAGGTCCCCTTGGCTCTGGTGTGTTGGATTTAACCCGATTTCCTTTAGTTTGCTCCATTTTGGTCCATTTTTGTTCCTTTTGCTCCAATCACTCCAAATTCTTCAATTTGATGTACCTACAACCAAAAACACAAGAAAAAATACATTTAAAGCTCAATATCATTACAAAATAAAGCATGAAAATAGTACATTTTTAAAGTATCAGCGTTCTATTAGATCCAAAGTCAAATGAAAGAAATCTCTAAGTTCTTAAGACTATAATTGGACGAAAAGGGTGGAATAGAGATTATATCTTCTAAGGAGATGGACAAGAAACATATGCAAATAAGGAGGAGAAACAAACAACTTAATTACAAAACTAATCTCCTCACAAATGACTTACAATCCTGTTTGGAATGGGAGAGCCACTAACACACTATACCTTACTAGACAATCACTTAATTGTATATAATATATGTCAAGCTAGTCAAATTGAAAAACAAGATTACCTTCCTCGTGCTAAGAAGCACGAAAATAGTGATCTAATACATCATAATCATGGAGGCCTAATTAATATGAAAGGGGGGATATATTCATGCATTTTATGATCGTTTTTAAAGTAACTCAAAGGCCATGCATGATAGTGAAAAATAGGAAATAAAGTGATATATTTTTAAATCTTAAATATTTTAGTCCTAAATTTTATTAAAATAATTTTTTTAAGATTAGTTTTTATAAACTTTATCTTAAATAGCCTAATTATGATTGTATCTCGACAAAATACATACTTAAGAAAATGGGTTAACACATACAAAATACAGTAAAAGAAACAGTTAAAACAAATGAATAAGAAGTCGGGTGTCATTGGGTCGATTATAATCCCAGAAGAAAAGAGCAATTGGGCTTCACATATACATACCCGAGCCAAAAAATTTATAAAAAAATGTATCAATTTAGAACTAAGGTACATGGCATGATAAAATAGTTCTTGACCCTCTCCACACATTACTTTCTCTGAATTCCAAGACTCATGTTTGTACCATACTTCTTATAAAGACATTCCCAAAGGACTAAGAAAATACATGGAGAAAATTTAAAAAAAAAAACTCAACCTATAAAATAAAAGTCTGTATGGGTTCTCACATGCAACGTATAAAGGGTGTATCTAATAGGAGGAAAACCAAAAAGCACGTACAAAAAATGTATTAGTTAAAAGTATTATTAAGCTCATCCTTGTTTGATACGACACCCATTAAGAATAAATCCATCCTAATACACTAGTTTCCAAATCTCAAACTGAGCAAAATATGCAAATGACACACAAAGTGTATATTAGTTAGCATAAGACAATGAACAATTATTGTGTACAAAAATCCTTAACTACACCTTAAACCAAATTCTACGAAAGAGTTAAAAGGTATTCCCTATGCATATATCAACATGCAAGACATGGAAGCGCGTGAGCTGGATCTTCTTATAAGATATTGATGAGTTCACCAAGTTGGCCTCATCTCAAACATCTGAGTGAACTAACCCTCATAGAGATGAGTGACAAATATTAACTCAGCCTTATGCTTGGTACAATCATATGAGATCTAGTAATGATATGGTAACTCAAGTTACTTGTTTAGAAAATCGATTTAAGTAATGCCCATTTTCTTATTATTACCATAGGTTATACGAAGGGTCATATGGGTACTATCACTGACATGCATACTCATGAGAGTTAGACCATAATGATATAGTAGGAAATATGGTTATACTTAGAAAAAATAAAGCCCCACATGCATAAACACACACAAGTGATTCATAAAACATGTCAAAAAGTTATGCATAAGGAAGAAAACCATAACAAAAACTTATATTATGTCAAACTTCCTCAGAAGATGACAAGATAAAGAAAGATGCATGCAAGATGTAAAATCAAGTGCTTTTCAGTTAAATTGAAAACCATGGTAGTATGAACTTAAAGTTTAATGATCATGCAAAATGACGAGAAAAAAATTTATGGAAAGGAGAATCAACATAAAAAACATACCTTTATGAAAAATTGATACCCTCACGATTTAGGTGAACTTAAACTATGGAGTTTCAAGCAAGAATACATGTCGTATCAGTAATATAAAAATTTTGAGTCTCGAATATCGATCCCATAGAGAGTGAGGGGTTAACCTTTTATGACAAGTGTTAGTCTACTAAAACTAGTTCTTAGCTTGGAACTTTTATTAGGTTGAAGATCTATAAACTAATACTACAGAGTTGTGATCAACTGTAAATGTTAAATTTTGCAGAAACCCCACTTAACTT
>JXCR01144726.1:213093-241029 GCA_002079205.1 Phalaenopsis hybrid cultivar | reverse complement strand
CCCCCCCCCCCTTCAATGATATAAGTAATGGGTATGAATGAAATACTTTGAAGTGAAATTGTGGCTAGTGATAAATAGGAACAATTTTATTCCTTAACTTCTCCCGAGTGCTTAAAGAAGTTTGGTTAAATCAACTTAATTCTTGTTGACCTCACTTTTATTTGGATCTATTTTAAATCAACACCCATAATCAAGACATATCCTGAGTCACCCAAATCAACTCATGATCTCGGGATTCTTCTATAAACCCTAAGATTACTATAATCATCAACCCATCTTAGGGAAGAAGTCTACTAACATTGACTCCTTGAACCCATCAAGGATCCTCAAAACCCTGAAAATTAAAACAAGTCCCTAATGTGCCCCTTTTGAAACTGAATTATGATAACACCCCATCTAATCAAATCAATGATGACAAACCTTCATTTGGTTACCACATTGATCATTTGGTCAACCCAGGACCTAATGGTCACCACATTGACCATCTAGTCAACCTTGAATCCAATGATCACCAAATTGACCATCTAGTCAACCCTAAACCCAATTGGTTAACCGCAAACCAACTTGGTCAACCCATGTGACTAATGACCAATCTATGATCCAATTAGTGAATCTTGGTCAATTGGTCAACCCTATGACCCAGTTGGTGAATCATAAAATCATCCTTATTGTGTCATGAGACCTAGGGAGCCTCATTTTGGATCCTCCATGTTCTGGTCTTAGGCAAACCTTAGCAGCCCAGGGCAAATGGTTTAAGGGACCACCCACATGAGTTTCCAAGAGAAGCAAGGACCATGTTAAGCAAATTTGGTTCAGGATTTAGGTAGTGAGTGAATTTGAAAGGTTCATTGTGTGTATATGTGTAGACCTGACCAAGACCACACCACTCATGGCTAACCCTAAGGACAAACAGTCCCATGGGAACTCATCTTGAGCTCCCTCAAGTTGGCCCCACCTACTAGATGCTAGAGGTCAGAATCAACATGTGGAACTCCAGGAAGAGCCAAGAAAAATTTAGAATTTCTGTTGGTGAGGGTTCCATCACTAGTTCTTTAGAAATAGTCAATCAGGAAAATCCTATGGCTAGATCTTAGGCTTCTAAGGAAGAAACTAGATCTCAACCAAAATTGAGGTCAACAATTTCATATTTTATTCGATGAATGTCAATACAAAATCCAAGCACTTAAAAAAATAAAGAAAGAGAGACCTGGTCTATGGATATTTGGTTCGAGTGTTAGGTGACCCACTATCCACCACATTATTATCCCCAGATTCCTCACAATGTTTGAAAGCAGAAGGAACATCGTAGAGTTTCTTGAATTCTTCAAGACTAGGGTATTTAGGATCTACCATCCCCACTCCAACAAACTCATCAACCGTGATCTTGCGACCTGCCTCCAAGTATTCCACTTGTGTGGTGAGAAGTTCTTTAAAGGTTGTCATAGTAGATATTTGTTCCAACAATATAGTATTTTCCTCTTTGGTAGCAGAAATCCATTCAGATGCAAGTTCTAACTCTACCTAAGTGTCCTTTAGATAGGCCTCTGGCTCAACTGCCCTCATTAAAGCTAGCCACCCTTTCTTGATATTTTATAGCCTTCTCCTCAAACTTGGCGAGCCTCTCCCTCATAGAGATGTAAATGAAAGTCAAATGATAAATAGAAGCATAATTCAAAAGTTGGTAATGGTGGGGTAGTTGACATAATTCCATTGGACGGAGTTCATCGGGTTGCTTGTCTAAACCTGCTAACCAAAGGACATCCACGATTGTAGATGTATATCTTGTAGATGTTGGGTTCAAAGAGAACTAATCTCTCTCAATATTAATTGGGCTAAGATTTAAATCAGAGTTCATATAAAACTTCAGCCAATCTTTTTGCAAAGGAAACCATTGGTCATGTCCCTCTTTATTGCATCTGGATAGGCTTGAAAGTAAAGAGTCCAGAGAAACAGCTTTGCCCTTTTTCTTACACTCAGCTGTATTAGACGAGCATGACATTCTCTCAAATCTTCAAAACTAGCCTCTTCCTCAACTTTCTTCAAAGTCAACCTATGGCTCACTTCAGATCTTTTGTACTTAGGGATAAAACCAGTCAAGGGCATTCAAAAGACCTCCTATGCCGAAAGGTGCATTGACGAATCTTTAGTATTTATGAGAAAAGAGGAAGGAGTTGTATTATCTCTTGAATCACATATGAATTTCAGAGTAGGTATTCATTTGATCAGCATTAATTTGCCTTTGACTTTATTTTGAATAACAACAGAAGTTTTTGAAATTGAATGAATGAAATCCAAACCTACTATTTGTCCGCCAGACAGACCAGCTTCTTTAGTTTCCTCTTCTTCTTCTTTGATAAGGGAATCATTTTCCTTCTTCCTCTTTTTTGATATCTTTTTAAAAGTCTTTCAATCTTCACTTGCTATCATTTTTTCTTAGCCTCATTAGAAGCAACCCACATCTCTTCTATCAATGAGCTATAATCTCTTGGGTTCAACACCTGATTTATAGTAAAGGGGTCAATATATTGAACCACTAACAATTATCGGCCAAGAATGACCTGCTCCATTTCTTTCAGCTAAGAAGACAAAGTACTACACTTTTTTTGCAAACCTCCTGTAGCTCTAGTCAAGATACCCCACTCATCACAATAATCCATCAAGAATCTGAGCTTTCAATCCTTTATCTTATTTTATTGATTAAATGGAACTTCCGAGTGGTACTAAAAAGTACGTACCCATCTGGCTTGAATTAAAGAGAGAACATATGTGAAAATAGTTTGCGAGACCAAAGAACTCCTCTTATGCACAAGTAAATTACATAATTCTTCACCACGATAATTGAATTTGGCATCACATGAGGTAGTATAACGCCATAGAAGTTGAAAATCAAGCAGATCTTTGTACATAAGAGCAACCTTGTACATAAGAGCAACCAAAGCCCACAATCAAAATGGTCTCTATAAAAGATTAAATCATTATTGAGGTAATCAATAGCCCGAACATCTGCATCCACTTGCTCTAAAATGAAACTTGTGTCATTAAAATAAGTCTCATCTAACAATCTAACATCAAAATCGGTAAGGATTGATCTCTTAGATGATCTAATTGAGCCAAAAATTTGAGGAGAATACTTTGGAGCCATCAAGTTTTAAAGGAAAAAATAACCTAAAAACAACCATAAGGGAAAAATGCAAAGGTTTTGTTCAACATCCATTCAAATTTTTATATAGGCTCCTTGTAGAAGATGGAACATCTCATCGTGACTGTCATAGATGTCACTTCCACATAAAAACTAAGAAAAACAACGATGACAAAATTATAGGGAATTTTTATTTACATATAAAAAAAATTAAAATCTGAGTTAGTCAACCACTTTGAGCAAAACTAATCCCTGGTTCATCAAGCTCATGTACAACACTGCTCACCAAACTTAAATTTCTATATCTTCTCTTCTTCAATGCATACATGAGAGATTGAACTAGTGCCTGAAATTTAGCCAGTTCATCCTTTAAACTCGCCACCTCAGCTTGGAGAGATTCCATGTCCGCTAGCTCACCCTGAAAAACTGCTTTATCCACAATCTTGGCCCAAAAAACCTCCACATCTGTAACTTGGGTTTGGAGAACTTCCATTTTGCCACTTTAGCCCGGAGAACCTCCACGTCTGGGTATTAGACTCGTAGAGCTTCCATATTTATAACCTTGGTACAGAGAATCTCCATATCCACAACTTGGATCTGAAGAGCCCCCATGTCATCATACACAACTGTCAAATCCTCCCGCAAGTCCGATACGATGGCTTCCTGCTGGAGATTGAAAGCCTGAACAAGCGAGTCCATATTCTCATCCATGCGGTAGACTAATGACTCATGAGATTCACTTCAACTACTGGTCTCCATATCTAGATCTACTGAAAGGGGTGTTAGGATTGAAAGAGACAGCGGAGTCGATACCCCGCCGGCTTCAACCTGAGTAAAAGGACCAACCAGGTGCTCGGGTTTGATTTTTTGCATCATTTCTATGAGTCGAGAGTCGATGATATCCATTTTTTTTCTCTACAATATTTAAGTTTGTGTTACAAGGATAAATTAAAAGTTTTAATGAAAAGTAAAGGCTAAATTACCAATCATGCGCTCTATTTCAGAAGTATGGAAGCTGTTTTTGACAAGAGTGGAAGTACCATCATGGAGATTCCCTTCGTTCAACGGAAGAGGAGGAATATCTTTTACTAATGGAGTTTTATTTTGCATAGCTTCATTGGCTAAACATTACAGTGGATCATCTACCTAAGTTGGGGCATCACCTTAAGAAGTTTTCAGATTTGGAGGGCGAAGCAGAGTGAAATATGTTGGCAAAACATGCGTGACCACCATCCATGGTTTGGCAAGATGTTGACAAAGCGATACAGGAGCCAAAACTTGTCTTTCTTTCCTAACCACCAACCCAAGAAGTGTTGTGAAAGCAGATGATTCCCCAGCCTCTTCCACATGAGTCATTTTTTGCGGTTGATTTCTTAGCTAATTTTATCACTTTTACTGCCTATTCGACACCAATCATTTTCTTCTCATCTATTTTCCTCTTATTGGTTTTTCAAACTTCTTCACCCGACCATTTCCTAAGGAGTGGGCTAAACTTTAAGGTTTTTTTCTCTTTCATCTCCAAAGGGGCGAGTTCTAGAAGTGGGAAACCCAAAGGAATTCAATAAAGCTTCCTCGCTTATTGGTTTTCTAGTACTTGACATATTCGTTCGCTTAAAATACCAACTAACAGATAGAGGATATGTGAAATGGAGGAAAGAAAAATGCTCTTAATGTCCTATTAATAAAAAAAATGGGAACGAAAATCAATGAAGTAAAGTTAATGTATTTATTTAGTTTTTTGTTATGCAAACAATCATTATTTGATTCTCTTATTCTTATGGTAATGTAAACTTTCAAAACAATCAAAATTGCCTAAGAAAACTCACGAATTAAATTAGAAAATATTGTCTTCAATAATTTCAAAGTTTTGGACTTCCAAGGTTGGATAAATGAGTATCAAATGGGAAAGGCTTATATTTGGAACATTTATTTTTGGAATCTAAAGGGAGAAGAACTAGGGGTTGTCACAAATCCTGAGGAGAATCTTAGTGAATTCCCAAGCTATCCTATGGTTTGGCTTCAATTTTGAAGAAATATTATTAAATATTTTATCATGCTGATTATCATTATTTAGGGCTTACATTCGCATGAAAAAATCATACAAATAGCCTGGAAGATAGGAGGATTTACATCGTGATGAACGATGACCTCAGAGCCTAAAGCAAGTTAATGCTTAAATTGCACAAAATGATTATGCAAAGACCTAAAGATAAGGTGAGGATTTATGTCGTGCTGGACAAACTACCTATGACTTCTTATTTAATTCTAAGGAAAAGATTGATGTTGTAGTATTGCTTGCTCTCTTGTAGTTGTTCTTCTGTACATTCTCATTGTGTTGCCCATAGAGTTAGCTCCGAGTTCCTTGTTTTAGTAGCAGACTAAGGGCCAAAAGGTTTTTCCATGTGTTTTTCATTATTTTAGTTCTCTTGTTATTGTTCAAGTATTATATGGGGTTAAAGTTGGTTAGAGCGGCACCGGATAGAATCCTACAGCTGATACCACTATTTACTCTTAAATTTACTTAGTCTAAACAAGTTGCTAAGCTCATTTAAATTGGGGAGATCTCGTTAGCAACTGTAAGTTACCTCAACCAAGGGACTCTCGTAAATTCAAAAGGATGTATTATGTTTTTTTTATTATTATTTTGAAAAAGATGTTGTTTTAATTTTTAAAACAAGTCTTTCTTTTAAAATTTTCAACTTTGGTATAGTTTTGAAGGTAAAATAAATAAATGCAAGAAATAAAATATTGTAAAGTAAATAAATAAAATTGTAATACATAAAATATAAATGTGTACATGCGCCTCTACTACCTCTGCATGATTATCATCATAAAACATAATATATTTGTAAGAAGTTTAAATAAATTGAAAGAAAGTAAGCGGAAGAATCTGATATGGAAAAAGTCAAAAAAAAAAAGAAGAGAGTAGTAGAAAACACAAGCAAGTAAAATAAAACCCATAGTCACATATAGAAGATAAGGACTGAGTGTAAAACATTAGTAAAGGTGGGGGCTGAGAGCTGGACTATATGCTTCCTGACCTTAAGTAAGAGCTACCAACTTGATAATCTATGGAGGGCACTCCTAACCATAATCCAAGTGATTAACCATGGAACTTTATAAATTTTTATTTTTAGATTTAGTTTTCATGCATTTAAAATTTGCTTTATCATGAAAAAGAGATCTCATTTGAAACATTTTGTAAAGTGGTGTAGTCCACATGTTAATTAATTTAATTAAGCTAGGACTACAAGCGGCCTAAGAATATCGAGGGCAATCATTTTGTCAAGAGTCGTTGAATAGTATCATCAGTCGTTATCCTCTCCTTTTATTAAAGGAACTTGAGGTAAGTGATATTATTCTAAATTCCACATTGTATCCCTCATTTTAGCACATATTAGCATTATCAACATTTCCCTAACCACCTAGACCTCAGACTTACACAAGCTCGATGATCCATGTGTCAAAAACAAATGTCACCAGTTGCTCGCAAGGATTTAAATGCCCGAGAGAAGATTCAAATCCTTGAGCATTAGGTCAGTTATTTTAGGATAAGTAGTGTAGAGCGTTTCTATTGATTCAGGTGAATTATTGAGTCCGGAGGCATAACTTGGTGGTTCCATAAAAGTGTTAATGGATGATTTTCTCGAACAAAGTATAATAAGGTCAGCTGTCCTTTAAAATATCTAAAAGGTCATAAAAAGTTCTGGGCATACCCAAAACAACCTTTTAAAACCCTTTGAAATATTTCGAGTTCATTTGAACTTATTATGTTGTTCAAGTAATCATCCAAGGTTAAATTTAAATCCAATAAATTATTTTAACCTATGCTCAATGAACCTTAAAATTTTAATTATCCCATGATTGGGGTACTCAGACATTCACTTGATGTTTTATATAAGAATTATGTAAGTGGGTGCCCCTTAGAGCAAGCTCAAATCATTAAAGATTTTGTACCCATGATCAAAGCTGGGCTTGTAACATTTAATTTTTTTCATTAATTAATCATGTTCCTCTTTTCTAATCCTTATTAGACAAATTTAAATATCAAGCCTAGCTCATTACTATGCCCTTAAATCCAATCTTTAGGGTAAATTTACAATAGTCAAAATGTGAAATTAAATGAAATTCAATTCTCATTAAAGGATCACACCTATCATTTCATCATTAATTAGGGGGCTCCAAATGAGTGAGTTATTATCTTCCTTGCTTAAGCACGCTACCCTAGTATCATCCAATTAAGCTCGCTTTCAAACCTCAATAATTTATAAAATTACAATTTTACCCTTATAATGGAAAATGTGACAAGTTGGTTTCTACCTCTTAACCCATTATGTTTCAAACATCCAAAAGAGTTTATTATGATCAAAATTACCCATTTACCCTTTGTCTTAACCTAAAATTTAATTAGGGCATCAAAATTCCAAAATGACCATTTTGTCCCTAGGGCTTCCTACTTCAAAACTCATTAAATCGAACTCAAATGACTTTAAAATTTTTATCGTACGCTATTCATGGGTCAATTAAAATATCATAGGAGAAATTATGATTTTATGATTTTTATTTAATTTTAAATAAATATTTTAGCTCAAAAATAGGAATTTTCAAAGTTAATTTATTTAATTAATCAAAGTAAAGATTTTCTTCATGGGAAAATTATTGGAGGTTCATCTAGGTCCGAAGACCACTTGAAATAAATTTCATGGTTTTTTTTAAATTGTGATTTAATTATTATAATTATTTAATGATTTTAGTGATTAATTAAATAGAAAAGTCTAATTTAATTTCAAAAATTACTTTTTATGTTTCCATTAAATCTTTCTAAGTCCATAAAACTCATAGAAATAAAATTTTCATTTTTATGATTTTTATTTTATTTATTATAAACGTTTTAGTGAAAAATTAAGGAAAATACATTTTTAGCATTAAAAATACAAAATTAAATTAGAAAAATTATAAAAACAATTTCAAAGGGTCCCAAGTGATTAGAAAACAATAAGGAACATTTTCATTTTATATTTTTCAATTTTTAATTATTTTTAATTAAAAAAATAACTCAAAAATGAACTATTTATTTTATAATTAATTTTATTTTGCTTTGATTCCCCTGATCACAACGAAAACATAGAACCACTTTTCACAATTTTCCTAATTATATTTTATTAATTAATTATTTTATTGGAAAAATCCTATTTTACTTAAAAATATACTTTTGTAATTAAATCAATTCAAATTGGTTTTAAATTTTTATAGAGAGTTAAAATGATCATTATTTATATTGTGAAACAATTTATACAATTTTTTGGATTACATTTTTTTTATTTAAATTTTTTATGGGTTTTAATGACTTAATTAGATATGATAATATACACAATTATTTAAATTAATTTTAAAATTTTTTGGTTATATTTTAATTTATATAATTGTTTTATTCAAAAATAGTCAACTTGACTTGAAAATTAGGGTTTTTAGGGTTAGAAGTTCTCTAACATTGGAAAAATGAGAGGACATCTCTATTCACATGCAAAATAAGCTCTTCAAATTTCAAGCGACACTTAATATTTAATTAAATATAATTAAAATTCACTATGAAGTATTTAATTAATTAAAAATAAAATATATGAAATAATTTTTATTTTTTGTTCATAATTTTCTGATATGTTCACTGAGTAACAAGATATTTTTATTTTATTTTTATGAGTTTTCTACACCAAGCTATGAATTTTTAAAGTTTCAGTATTTAAATAAATCAAAAAGCCCTATTTTCTACTTATCCACATGGCATTCGACTCATCCTCGGCGGCTCTAAAAGCACACGCGACGCGCTCCCATTCGACGCTGCCTTTCGCGTCAGCCGCCACGCGACCCGAACTTTATGAATTGTTCTCCAGTCCCACGCTGCCTCCGTTGTTCGATCAATTTACGCGTGAATGGGCAGTATCCATCCATCGTCCCCATCTGTTCTAAACTAAAAACCATTCATTCTAAAACCTTAAGATCTTGCTCGACACTGAACTAAATCATGTGGGGTTTGTTCCTACAACTTCATCTAGTCAAGGTGAACTTATCTATATGGTCACATACATATGAAATACAAGTCTACTTCATAATCAATGAAAGTGAGAGCATTTTTAAGGATTTTGGATTATACATTTGCCCAAGAGTTGAGGCATCAATTGGGTGTTTTGAAGCTTCCTTGTGAACTGGCAAACCTCCTCCAACTATCCGTTCAAGTAGGGGTTGAAGTTGCGCAAGAGTTCGATTGAAGGGTGGTGCGGCCTTGGTCAAAGTCAGGTGTAGAAGGCTGAAAGTATGTGGCTTTTAGTGGGAAACTTCCTCGTTTTGTTTGGAGAAGCTTAGGGGTAGTTTAATTTAAAGTTTGGGAGAGTTTTATGGAGTGATAGAAAATCCCCAAAAATTTGAGCTTAAAATTCCAAAGATAGTGTCTATGAGTGACCAAAGATATTAGGATTGAACTCAGGGAGGCTTGGAGAGGCTTTGGTGAGAATTTGGCAGAGTAACCCTAGGGAATTGGATGATATCTTTCAATGGCTAAAAGAGGGGAATTTTCTAGCCATGACCATGGGGTGAGCCTTGGGCTATGATTGGCTGGTCTTTGGAAGCTGAGGTGGAGGGCTGAGCGGCACAAGCTTCTAATGTGGAAGTACCACAAGGGATGGGCTCAATTTTGGGTTCCAAGATGCGGTGGCCTCCTTAATTTTGAGCTTTTGGAGACTAAAGAGGTTGGCTAGGGTAGAGGTGGTGGCTAGCTAGGTCATCAGAGCCGGCGAGAAGTTTAATGATGAATAGTCCTAAGGTTTATTGGCTGATGGCATGAGATGAAGAATTTAACCAAATTAGGGTAAAAGGCTCCTTAATTTAGGGGACCCTTTGTACATAGCACTTAATCAATGTCTTAAGTGATTTGATCAACATCCTAGGAGGCTAACCATGACGAGAAATGATCAAGCATGGGTTATATCCAAGAGGCTTAGGTTAATTTGGGTTTTAGGATCAAAATTAGGGTTTAGGTTAAAAGTTAGATTTGGGCTTGACTTGACTTGGATGCTAACCAATTGAGTGCTCAATTTAATCTAGAGGAATGTTATGAAGATTTTAGGAAGTAAATTTGGTGGAATTGAATGGGTTTGGAAGTTCAATTTGGTGGAATTTTGAAATTGGGCAAATTTGGGGCATTTGAATTAGGCTTGAGATTTGGCCTTGAAATTAGGTTCATATGGGCTAGAATTTTGTTTGAATTGGGCTTAGAAATGATGAAATTTGATTTGAATTTGAAATTAGGGAAGTTTGAAATCAATTTGGTGGAAATTCGGGGTGATTTGAAGACTTTAGGCATTTAGGGGTAAAATTAGAATTTTTGTTAAAATTGGTCAATTTGGTCAAATTGAGCCCAATGGATGGCTAGGATTGGTTTTGGAGATATTTGGAAAGATTTGGGATGTTTTGGAAATTTTTGGGCCATGGGGGGCATTTTGGTAATTTTGGTAAAGTTTGGGGTATTCTGAGAATTTAGGAAATTTTGGGATGTTTTGTGCAGTTTGAGTAGTTTGAAATGAATTGGGAAAATGTTTTTAGAGAATTTGAGAAATTTTGGAATTTTCGAAAATTTAGGGTTCTAGAGGCAATTTGGTAATTTTGGAAAAGTTTAGGGGGCAAAAGGCCCAAAATTGAGAATTTGGGTAAAATTAGGGTTTAATGAGGAGGCTAATCATAAAATTACCCTTATGGTGCCATGAGACTAGGGAAAAACTCCATTTTAGATCCTCTATGTGTTGGTCCTAGCCATCCTAGCCAAGAGCTAAGGATTTTGGGGACCAGCCTCATGAGTTTCCAAAAGAGTAGGGGAATCAAATTAAGTAAGTTTAGAGTAGGATTTTAGGTTATGAGTGAAAGTGAGGGTTTCAAGTGTGTGTGTGCAAGACTGGTCAAAACCCACCACCAAGAGCTAACCCTACGGCCAGAGAGTTATGGGGACTGCACTTGAGCTCCCCCATGCTTGGCTCCTGATACACCAAAAATATATGCATTTTTAGACCCATATTTTATTATTATTTTGGTGATATTTCACCATAATGGAAGGTATTTTGATGTTGCAGGTTGTTGATTTTTAGGACTTTAAGCAAAAAGGAAACAAAATGGATGGAATTTGGAGTCAAAATGATGTTTTGGAAGAAGTACTCAGCGCCGATCGCACCAAGGGTAGGGCCGACGGCGCAGAACAACTGACATTATTACTCAGCGCCGACGGCGTCAGACTAACGCCGACGGCACCAAGGGCAGTTCAGCCTCCGTTTCTAGAAGGTTTGATGTATTTGGACGATTTTTGAAGAGTTTTTGGAGGCACCTCTTAGAGAACTGACCTTGGGCTTTATTTGGGGCCCAAATTCATTAGGAAATGGACTCCTTTTCGCTCCAAAACATTCCACCACAGTCCATTTTTTGCCATTCTTAATAATACATCTTCATTCCACCACCATATTGGAGTCCATTAATGATTTTTCTTTTATAGTTTAGAGTTTGTGTGGTGAGATTTAGTGTGAAACTTTCTGTAAGCATGTTGGAGAATGAGAAAAGTGAGAGATATCTTCTTCCTGCATTTCTAAGGAAAGGCTACAAGGGATTTGCTTTGAGAAAGAGTTTCAGATAAGTTTTGTTTTTTTATTAGTGTTGTATGAACTTTCTTTTATATATGAAATTTGTGTTATGTTGTGTCTTTCTCATGAAAACAGAGTAGTTCCCTCTATCTTTCTCCTTCTGAGATATGGTGAAATGAAGAGATAATATGATGTGCCAATATTAAAATATAAAATAAATTATGATGATTTTTCAACTCTGAACTTAATTTACATTTTAATTTGGCCAATTGAATTGTTAAAATATATTGTGAAACATATGATCCGGGAAATGGAGTATGAGTTCTACAACAGAGTGAGGATCACATTTGATTTCATAGAGGAGAAATTCGTTCATGAAATTACGTGGAAATAAATATGGGAAATATTCTTTGTTGGGTGTAGAATTGGAGAATCTTTAGGGTGATAGACTAAAATCCCCAATTCGGTCTTAGTATTTAAAAACTAATGCGAGAGTTAGCCTTCAGGTGAAGGGAAGTGGGAGCTCTGGAGTGGGACCCGGTATCCTCTGAGCTTAGCTACAGATTTTGGGACTTAACCTAAGATTTGCCAATGATTTTCTATGCACTGTATCAGGGTAGAAAATTATAATTACTCCTATTTGACATAATACATATTATAAACATTTATCTCATCTCATTTCACCAGAACCTCATTGTAGTGGGAATGATGCTTTTTCACATAAGAAATCTTCATTACATAAACATAGTTAGTAGATCAGTATTTACTTTTTAAACTTTGCATTTCTGTTTTGCTAATAGTTAAGTACTTTAGTTTTGATAACATCTCAACATTTGAAATTAGTGAAAGTGATTTTGTTTGATTTTCTTAAATTTCCTAGTAAAACTTATCATTGTCAATTTACACATTTTCTGTGGGATCGATATTTAGGGCTTAAATAAAAAGTCCTTTATTGCTTGATAACGATATGTATACTTGCGTAGAATCTCATTAATAATTGCTTATAATTATATATATTTTACACAACTTACTTTTCGTACAAAGATCAATTTTTTGGCGTTGTAGTGGTGTCAACTTCATAAATCCTTACATATAAAAGATCGGGATCAAGTTTTTGGCGCTGTTGTGTGGGGAAGGTAACGATTAAATTTAGGTAAATTAAATAATTTTGATAAATTATGAAAGTTAGAGATAATATATACACTATAAAAATATATATTTATAAAAGAATTTATAAATATAAAAAAATAAAAATATATATATAAATCCAAAAAGAAATTTATTTAAGAGTGTTTTTTTAAAAGAAGTTTACTTGGCTTACTTTATTTGTTTATACGAAATATTGGATCTGAAGGCTTAGCACCTTATGATTCAGAGTTAGAACGTACTATTAGAAAAATTTGAAAACAACAAAGAGAAATTAAAAATTTACAAGAAATGACAAATAAATTAGAAAATCTAATAAATGAGAATCGACAAAGACCTTTAAAAGATTACGCGACTCCGACAACAGATGAACTTCACTTGACTATTCAAAGTCCTGATGTTACTGTTAATTCATTTGAGCTTAAACTTGTTATTATCGAAATGATACAAAATAATCAATTTAGAGGATCACCTACTGAAGATCCTAATCTTGCTAGTTTTTTTTAGATTTGTGCTACATTTAAATATTACAGTGTCTAATGATGCTGTTAGGCTAAAACTTTTTCCTTTTTCATTAAGGGATAAAGCCAAGACTTGGGTAAATTCATTAGCACCTGGATCTATGAGAACTTGGAAAGAACTAGTGGCTAAATTTTTCCACCCTTGAAAACGGCTAAGCTTAGAAATGATATTACATCTTTTTGTCAGTTTGAAGGGGAATCAATATATGAAGCATGAGAAAGATTTAAAGATCTTCTTAAAAAATATCCACACCAGCTTTGCCAGATTGATTAATAATTCAAACCTTTTACAATGGATTAGTAGAATCACTAAGATCTATTATAGATGCTGTTGTGGGTGGATCATTAATATCAAAACCTTTTGATGAAGCATATTTTTTAATTGAAGAAATGACTACTAATAATTTTTAATGACCCTCTGAAAAGGTAAATCCTAAAAAAGTAGCCAGTATTCATGATTCTGATGCAATGTCTATTTTGGCATCTCAAATTGCTACTATGTCTAAAAAGATTGATCAAATAGGAGTGAACTATTCTCAAATACCCCCAATATTAGAGGAAAATTCACTATGATAGATTATTGATACTCAATCATCTTATGAAACTTTAAACACTATATAATCGAAATAACAATCCCTATTCTAACTATTTTAACCCTGGATGGAAAAATCACCCTAATTTAAATTGGAATAATTATAACAATCTGGTGAATCCATCCAGGATCTGAATAATCAAAGAAATCCTAATTTTCGACCTTATTATCCTCCAGATTTAACTCCCAATCCTAACCCACAAGTTAAGGAAAAGAAGTTGATGATGGAAGAAGTGATGTTGAATATGAGAAATCAAATACAAAATCAAGGGTCTGCTATTAGAAATATTGAAAATCAATTAGGGCATTTTGCTACTACACTTAGTAACAGACCTTCTGGAATTCTTTCGAGTACCGTGGAAGTTAATCCAAAAGATCAAAATAAAGAGTAAATTAAAGCTATTCAATTACGAAGTAGAAAAGAAGTTGAAACAAGGACCCAAAAAGAAACTGAAGTTAATGAAGAGAAGGAAGAAATGAAAAATGATCAACATGAAAATGAACAAACACATGTTCCTTTAGAAAAACAATTACCACCGTTTCCTCAAAGACTGAAGCAAAAAAATAAAGATAAACAATTTACAAAATTTTTGGAAATCCTTAAGAAATTAACGATAAATATTCCTTTTGTTGAAGCTTTGGAACAAATGCCAAGTTATGTGAAATTTATGAAGGATGTACTAAATATGAAAAGGAAGTTTACAGATCATGAGACCGTTGCACTCAGTGAAGAGTGTAGTGCTATTATTCAGAAAAAACTTCCTGAAAAATTAATAAATCCTCATAGTTTTACTATACCTTGTGCAATTGGTGAAAAGTTTTATGGAAAAGCTTTATGTGATATTGGAACGAGTGTCAATCGTATGCCCTTATCAATCTTTAAACGTTTAGATTTGGGAGAATTTTCCTTACTACTGTAACTATTCAGTTAGCTTAGGAGAGATTTCCCCTACTACTGTAACTCTTCAGTTAGTTGATCGATCAATAACTTATCCTAAATTAGTTATAGAGGATGTATTAGTAAAGTGGATAAATTTATTTTCTCCTGTAGACTTTATAGTATTAGATATGAAGAAAGATAAAGAGATTCCTATTATTTTAGGGAGACCATTTCTTGCAACAGGAAGAGCTGTAATAAATGTACAAAAAGGTGAGTTAATAATGAGAGTTAATGATCAAGAAGTAAAATTTAATATAGCAAAAGCTAAGAAATATCCTGCAATAGAAAAAGATAATGAATGTTTCAGGATGGAAGTAACTGATTATATAAGAAATGAACAATTTAAGAAAGAATTCGAAGAAGAATTTAAGCAATGAGAAATTTTTGAGAATGAAGATGAAATTAAAGAAGAAGATTTGGATTATATTCAAGGCAAATTTGAAAAGTTAAACTTGTTGGAAAACAATAGTAAAAATCTTATTCCTTCAAGTATTGAACCACTTGAACTTGAACTAAAGATATTACCTGCCGAATTAAAGTATGTATTTTTAAGAGAGTCATGTACATTGCCAGTTATTATATCTTTTGAGCTAACTGAAATTCAAGAACAAATGTTAATAGAAATGTTGAACAAGTATAAAAAGGCTTTTGGATGGACTTTAGCAAGTATTAAAGGAATTAGTCCTTTAATTTGTATGCACAAAGTTTTATTAGATGAACAATACAAACCTAAAACTGATCCTCAGAGAAAATTAAACACAATAATGAAAGAAATTGTTAAAAAAGATATTTTAATATGGTTAGATGTTGAAATTATATATCCTATTTCAGATAGTGCATGGGTAAGCCCAATTCACTCTGTTTCGAAGAAATGCGGAGTGACTGTTGGAGAAAATGAGAAAAATGAATTAATACTAATAAGATATTNGAAAAATGAATTAATACCAATAAGATAAGTTACTGGTTGGCGAATTTGTATTGACTATAGAAAAG
Source organism: Phalaenopsis hybrid cultivar (assembly GCA_002079205.1). Classification (NCBI taxonomy): domain Eukaryota; kingdom Viridiplantae; phylum Streptophyta; class Magnoliopsida; order Asparagales; family Orchidaceae; genus Phalaenopsis; species Phalaenopsis hybrid cultivar. Next base: position 225,083 of record JXCR01144726.1, on the reverse strand, counting down.
TAAATATGGCCACCAGAAAAGATCACTTTCCTTTACCCTTTCTAGACCAAATGGTGGATAGATTGGCTGGGAATAAATATTATTACTTTTTAGATGGGTATACCACTTATCATCAAATTCTAATTGCTCCAGAGGATCAAGAGAAAACAACATTTACAAGCCCATATGAAACATTTGCTTTTTGTAGAATGTCTTTTAGACTATGCAATACACTTGCAACATTTCAAAGATGCATGTTGTCAATTTTAGCAATTTTATAGTACATGGAATGGAAGTGTTTATGGATGATTTTCTATATTTGGGACTTCGTTTGAGTTATGTCTTAATAATTTAGAAAAAGTTCTGGTAGTATGTGAAAAAGTCAACTTAGTATTAAATTGGGAATAATGTCAATTTATGGTTGTAGGAGGTATTGTGCTTGGGCATAACATTTCTGAAAAAGGCATGGAGATAGATGCTGCAAAAATCCAAGTTATAGAAATATTATCTCCACCTACTAATGTTAAAGGGGTGAGAAGTTTTCTAAGACATGTTGGTTTTTACAGGCGCTACATAAAATTTTTTTCAAAAATAACTATGTCGATATGCCAACTTTTACAAAAAGATAAGAAATTTGATTTTGATGAGGAATGCATAAAAGCATTTGAATTATTAAAGAATGAATTAGTCACTGCACATATAATATTACCACTTGACTGGGAAAAATTATTTGAAATAATGTGTGATGTTAGTGATTATACTATTGGGGTTGTATTAGGACAAAGACACGAGAAAGTTTTTAAAGTTATATATTATGATAGTAAGACTCTAAAGGATGCTCAAATTAATTATACTACCACTGAAAGAGAATTATTAGCTATTATTTTATGCCTTCGATAAACTTAGACCTTATTTAATTGGAACTAAATGTATAGTGCATACAGATCATTCTGCTATTAAATACTTAGTGTAAAAGAAGGATGTTAAACCAAGATTAATTAGATAGATACTTCTATTGCAAGAGTTTGATTTTATTGTGATTGATAGAAAGGAAAACGATAATCAAATACATGAACATTTGTCTAGGATAGAAATAGAAATATTAACTAATTTTGCAAATGAAATTTTAGAAAATTTTCCTAATGAACAGTTATATAGTATTGATTAAATGGATGAACAGTGGTATGTTGATATAGTGAATTATATTGTATATGATATTTTACCACTTGATATGAAAAATCCACAATTAAAGAAATTTATATATGATTTAAAAGACTATTTTTGGGATGACCCATATTTATATAAACAATGTAAAGATCTAATTATTAGAAGATGTGTGCTTTATGAAGAAACTCAACAGATCATTGAAACATGTCATGATTCTGAATTTAGAGGACACTTTGGAACAAATAGAACTACATATAAGATTTTGCAACCTGGATTTTATTGGCCTAATATTTTTAAAGATGCTAGTGAATATATTAAAATGTGCGATAGATGTCAATCAGTACAAAATATTTCTAGAAGAAATGAAATGCCTCTAAATTACACATTGAAAGTTGAAATTATTGATGTGTGGGGATTAGATTTTATGAGACCATTTATGCCTTCATTTGGGAACTTATATATATTACTTGTTGTTGATTATATGTCAAAATGAATTGAAGCTATTGCTGTACCCAGATGTGATGCTCGAGTGTTTCTAAATTTTTAATCAAAAATATTTTTACATGATATGGAATGCCGAGAGTAATTATTACTGATGGAGGATCTAATTTTAGGAATAAGAGAATAAAAAAATTAATTAAGAAATATGATATTATGCATAGATTCTCTATTGTTTATCATCCTCAGACCAGCGGTCTAGCAGCGATATCAAATCGTAAAATTAAACGTATTTTTGAAAAAGCTGTAAATCCTTATAAATTGGATTGGTCTACTAGACTAGATACTGCATTATGGGCATATAGAAGGGCTTATAAGACTTCTATAGGAATGTCCCCAAACAGATTGATATTTGGAAAAACATGCCACTTACCACTAGAATTAGAGCATAAAACATTTTGGGCTATTAAGGAATTTAATTTTAATCTAAAAGATGCTGGTGAGAAAAGATTATTACAACTCAATGAACTTAAGAAAATAAGAAATGAAGCATATGATAATGCAAAAATCTATAAAGAAAAAATGAAAATATGGCATGATTGGAAGATTATTGAGAAGAAATTTGAACCTGAATAAGAAGTTCTGTTATATATTAAAAGATTGAGATTGTTTCCAGGAAAATTAAAATCCAGATGGTTAAGACCATTTAAAGTGATTAAAGTCTAGCATTATGGAACTGTTGTTATTAATGATCCTAACACTGGAAATGTATTTAAAGTTAACGGGCATCATCTGAAATATTGTTATGAAGGGCACATACCTCAATTTAAAGAAGTTTTAATGTTAAGTTAACCCAACTAAACAAATGGTGTGTTGGGCTGACGACGTTAAACTAAGGGCTTTGTGGGAGACAACCCATACATATATGTCTATGTATTACTATTTTGTTTGATAAGTGTCTTAAATATTATTAGATAATAATCATACACAATTTCATTTATTATAAATTAAGTCAAATATTGGTATTAGAGAAAAAGTTGGAATTAAATTGAATGAAAAATGAAAGACAAAATTTTGGCCACTGGCACCGACGACGCCCAAGAAAACATACCTCAGCCCCGGCAGTGCCAATCGGGAGTGCCGACAGCACCGAGAGTGGTTTGACGGTTCTCACGACTATTGGCAGACCTTGGCGGGATTTCGCTCCATAATAACCGTCAGGAGGTGTTTTTAAAGTTCTAAAAACTTCCTAGGATGCCTATAAACTTCCTATTTTCGGATTCCATGGCTTCCAATTCTAGAAATACTTAGAGGTATGGAGTTTTCAAAAAAAAAAAGTTTATTAGTTTCGACGCTCAGAGATTATATGATAAAGTTATTATGAAGAAGATATTGATCAAGGAGAGAGGATTTGTTAATCATGGATTGATCAATCCAAGTGCTCCGATTGACAAGATCATTTTGCAAAGGCGATCAGAAGTTATGTGTTACACTACCGCTGTGGTTGTTGTGCCTGTAGTGATGAAGTTCTATGCAAATCTACATGGAATTACCCAAAGAGTTGTCTTCGTATGAGGTAAGGCTGTAGCATTTACTCCTGCGAGGATTAATGAATTGGATATGATAGAAAATGTTCCAATCTGTCATTATATAAATTTCATTCATACGCGAGATTTGATGCAAGATGTTTATAATTTTCTGACGGATGAAAGTGATATGTGGGAAGTACGAGATGAATGATATATTAATTTTTCTGCTTCATCACTTAATCTAATTTTGTAGCAGTGGCATTTCTTTATTTGTGCAAAATTACTCCCTACTATGAAGATTAGTAAAGTCACCAAGGAAAGTGCTATTTTAAATTATGAACTTTAATTATGTGTATAGTTTTGTGTCAGCGTTTAGTGTTGTGGCTTGATTTCGACGCTGATTTATAATTAGTTTGCTTAATAGGTGTGAATGTGTGATTTGTGAAATGAGTATTTTCATACATAAAAGTTAGTTTGTTGTTATTTGTGAAAATGATTGTTTGTGAATTATTGTTAGATAAAAATTTGTGTTTAAAAATACTAAAAAATTTTGGAGTAAATTAAAAGGAAATTGAAAATTTGAAAAAATCAAAATAGTAAATTTTGGGCCTTCAGTGCCGACGTTGTTAGCATGGGCGCCGACGGTGCCTTCGATCCGAGAGCAGTAATAACCCCTTTAATTCGCAATTTTCACCTTAAAACCTCCATTTTTACTCCTAAAGTCACCTTCAACCTTCAGTTTTCACACCTAGGGCTTGATTTTGGGCAGATTTGAGGCGATTTAGAGGCAAATGAACTTCGGATTTCATTTTCTCTAGGTAAGAGCTACACTTTAAAGTATAAATGCTTTGGTAAAAAAACTTTTACTTAGTGGATTTAGGTTTAAAGTGCTTTACATTTTGATTTTTGAAAATTTTAAATTTATTTTGTTATTTATCAAAATTTTCTAGATTTCCTATGGCACATAAATCGAGCAAAAGAAAAATAGAATATGATGAGCAAAAGTTTGTTTGCTTTAAATCTAGTGCTTGATTTCATAATCTTTGAGAAAATAAGAAAGTGATTCCGGATCGAGGTTTCAAAAATTTAGGAGGAGAAGTTGAACGATTGATTATCGCTCGACAGTGGGAAAACTTTTGTTATTTTACTACCGATGCGATAGCTGGGATAGTTATAGAATTTTATGCCAACTTTTTGGAGGCTTCTCATGATTTTGTTTTTATTCGATGAAAAAGTGAGGAGTTTACTCCAAGAAAAATAAATGAGTTTTATCAGTTAGAAGATGTTTATAGATGCCAATATCATTCATTCTCTACCACAAATGAGGCCTTAGATGAGGTTATTTTTTTTTCTAACTGGTGAGAATGAGGCTTGGAAAATAAAGAATGGAGTTAAAGTCAACTTTCCCCTTTCCATGTTAAATGTAGTATCTAAGGCCTGACATTATTTTATTTTTGCTAGGATGATTCCAACAAACCATCATAGTGAAGTGACCAAGGAAGAGCCATCCTGAACTACTGCATTCAAAAAGTGATGGATATAAATGTAGGCTCTATCATTTATATGAACACTTGATTTATTGCTCTGGGAGAGACCACTGGTGGATTGGCACACCCTGCTCTCATTTATACACTTTTTAAGCATGCAAGAGTTGATTTCAGACCTGATGAAGAGAGGATTGAGCCTCAGAGGCCGATTGGGTCTGCAAAAATTAAGACTTATGAGTCGCATGTTGATTGGAGATCTGGAAGTAAGGCCAGAGATATTCCTTCTACTTCTAGGACCCCTACTTTTAGTGAGCCTACTTCAAGTGACCCCAGTAACAGGGAGTTATTAGACTAGATGATGATTCTACAGGGAGATATTTTGAGGATGGATCATAGGATGCAAAATATGAAGGCCAGAAATGCTCATACAGATGATCTGATTTGCTAGAAGTTTGAATATGATGCTGCTTATGATGATGCTTTAGTGAAATACCTGAGGGGTGATCATACAGTTTAGTTCCCCATTCACCCTATTTATACCCCATATCAGTAGCAGAAGTTAGATGTTAATGATGAAGAAGATGATGACTGGTGATATTTTTGTTTGTTTATTTGTTTGTGTTGTACATTGTGATTATATTTTTTATTTTGTGATATTGTTGAGACTANGCAGAAAGGATATGGAATCAGTTAGCCATATGTTCTCTCCTGTGACTTCTCCAAGAAAGTGTGGAAGGCCCTACAATTACATCTTCATATTAAGACAGTTAATTTGGGGTGGGCCTGATTGATTGTTGGAGCTCTAGCAAGGTCTGAAACTAGGTTCCATCCCTTTTATCACTATCTAGTTTTTCTGGGCAGCAAGAAATCAGGCAAAGCATAAGGATCTATCTGCCACTACTGGAAAGGTGGTGGCTAACACTTTGGCTTACATTAAAAAACTGATTCAATGGAAAAGCTTCCCAAATATTCTGAACATCTACAGAATAGCTGAATAGAAAAGTATTAGAATCGTAAAGGTAGCATGGAATAAACCTTTGTTCCCTTTTATCAAAATCAACACTGATGGAAGTATTTTTCAAAATAAAAACTGGTATAAAAGGGGTCTTCAGCGATCATCATAGCAGTTGCTTGCTATACATTCAATCACCAATTATGGTAGAGGATGCCATGGAAGTAGAAACATCTGCTTCCTTCTGGGCTTTAAAGATCGCTAGACTAAACAAGTGGACTCTCTTACAAGTTGAAGTGGATTCTTCTCAGCCTGTGGACTACATGACAGGCAAATACACCCACGCTTGGCACATACATCAATAGATTACTCAGATGCAACACTTTTTTAGGGAAATGAGGGTTTACTTTTCTTTTATTTATAGGGAATGAACAGGCCATCAAATTACTTAACCATTAGTGGAGCTGATTCTCAAATTGTTAGTGTTTCCACCTCTTCTTCTCCTTCTCTAAATTTTTTACTTCAGGGCGATAACTTTAATGCCCCTCATCTTAGAACTGTAATCTCTTTTTGATATTAATAGAGATTTACATTTTGCTAACAAATATATATATATATATATATATATATTTAAAAAAAGAGCTATCAATAGCTCCTTACATGTTAATATGAAAACTAGATTACAAAATGAGTGAAAAGATCACTCAAACCACTCCCTTCCCATCTATCCAAGTTAGATCATATATTGACGTTTACAAAAGTTGTAGGAAGTATATATAATTGACTCTATATCTAACCCAATATTTACATATATAATCAATCCCTAAAATTAAGATAAGGAATGGATAAACTGTTCCCATGAAGAAGGAGAGCTAAATGAGAAGAAGGTATAGTCCCTACAACAATCTCTTTTGTATCTTTCCCCCTTACTGCAAAACTATGTGGTGGAATGTTACCTTCTCTTCGGATATGCTGCAAAATCACTTCAACATTGATCAACATACACTTGATCTTAGTAGTCCACCTAGCAACATTCCATGAGGCAGCTTCTTCCTGTTTCAGTATCCTAATACAGCTGATGGAATCAGCTCTACCACCAATTTTATGATGTTGCATGGATTGACAAGGTAGAGAGCCCAATAAATAGCTATCATCCCAATTTTAAGTGCATCATTAGCCCAAGTTGGAGAAGGAAAAGTACAAAATACACTTTAATAGAAAGTTCCTAATGATTCCTCCCACACCAGCAGCCTCCTTATAGAAGCTCCCATCTGTATTGGCCTTTAGCCACCCTTTATGAGGGGGGTTCCAGAGGACCAAAGTTGGCCTAGACACCTTCCGATTTTTCCCAATGGGCACCCAATTCTGGAAAATATTAGGAAATTTCTGATATTTTATAATCTTTTGCAAATATGAAGTACAATTCAAAACCACAGCCATTCCCTTAGGTTTGATGTTGTCATACTTAACTTGGTTTCAACACATCCATAGGAACCAGGCAACAACACAAGGAATGATTACTAAATTAGCATCCAACCATTCCATCCAAAACCCCAGAAAATATTTCCAGTTGACCTTCAGAGTATCAATGTTGAGCTGCTTTAACAGATCAGACCATACTCTTTGGGAGAAACTACAAGAAAAGAACAAATGATCCAGACTTTCTTCAGCTTTACTACACAGATAACAATATGAGGGTCCCCTAAGCCCTTTTATCTTCAAAATGTCATCAATAGGTAGTATGGATTTCCACATCCTCCAGCAGAAAAAAGACATGAAAGGTGTTAACCACTTTCCCCAAATCATTTTCCCCCACTTGACAGGTTACCATTTATATAATTGTTGGAAAATATTAGAAGACATTTTTTGTGAGGAAGCCTGTATTGTAATGATTCTATCTTTTTGTACAGGATTGATTTTTGTTTTCTTAACCCAATATATTTGCTCTTCAGTTAGGATGGTAGCCAACAAATTGCAATTCCGCTGATTATCAGTCCATCATTCCTTCACTTTTGTCATTGAGTTTGGATTGGAGGTGTGTAGTCTCTCCCCATTCCAAACCCAATTATCAAGCCAGAAATTTACTTGTCCTTCTCCAAGCTCCCAAATAAGTAGATCCTTAGCTTTATGTCTAACCTCCAGAAGTTTAGTCCACAACCTGGAATCACCCACTTTCTTCTTACCCATCGTAGGATGTATTGTCCTGCGGTACTTCCCCTTCATAAACATTGCCCAGAGACTATCTTGTGCTCTAAAATTTATCCATAGTTAACAAAGATTGATGACACTGAGCTGCTGAAAATCTTTAAAGCCTAAACCTCCTACATTTAAAGGCTTACAGAGTTTTTGCCATGCGAACCAATGGAATTGTTTCTTCTGTCCAACCCAAAGAAATTTGTTAAAAATTCTACCTAGCCTTATTTGAGTTCCTTTCTTCATGATAAACATTTGAAGAGCATAGGAAGGGATGGAAGTTAAGATGCTTTTAAGGAGGGTGATTCTTTCTCCATTAGAGAGGAAGTAACTAGTCCAACATTGCAGCTATTTTTGAATTTGATCAATAACACCATTGAATTGAGTTTGCTTGGTTCTCCCTTTGATTATTTTGGACACCAAGATAGTTGATTTGTAGAGAAGCCTTGCTAAACCCAATGTGCAGAGCAATCCATTCCTTAATCTGTGGAAGAGTGTTTGAGCTAGTAAAAATTTGACATTTTTGTTTGTTATGATGCATACCAGAAGTTTTTTGGAAGTGTGTAAGTCCTTGATAAAGAGCCTTCACAGAAGTCTTGGTAGCCTTGGAGGAAATGATAATATCATCTGCATAGGACAAATGACCCACACCATTGTTGGATCTATGATGACAGGCTAAATGGGGAGATGAGGCAAACATTTGATTTAGAAGCCTAGAAAGATAATCTATAGCAAGAATAAAGATAGTTGGTGACAAAGGATCTACTTGTTTAATTTGCCTAGAGACAGTGAAAAAACCTTGGCTTTTGCCATTAATTAAGATAGAGTGGTTGTTACAACAAAGCCACCTTCTTGTCAGATTGATAAAGGCCCCAAAGAAACCCATAGCATTTAAGAATTCCAAGATAAAATTCCAATTAATAGTATCATATGCCTTTTGAATATCTAATTTCATAATGAGAATGCTACCTCTAAATTTTCTATCAGGGTCCAACAACAGCTCCTGTGCCAAAAGAATGTTATCAGAGATTTGTCTTCCTTTCACAAATGCCACCTGATTATTGCTGATAAGCTGCTAGAGGTGAGGTTGAATCCTGTTGCTAATAATCTTGCTGATTTCCTTAGACATGACATTTGTTAGACTGATAGGTCTAATGTCTCCCCACCCATCCTTGCTGGAGTTCTTGGGAATCAAAGTTATAGTGGAAGTTGTAAAGTATCTAGAGGGATCAATACCTTTAAAGAAGCTTTGCATAGCATCAACGAACTCCCCACTGATGATATGCCAAGTAGTCTTATAAAATTTTGCAGTGAAGCCATCAGAGCCAGCCTCCTAATAGTCATCTATAGAGTTTAAGGTAGCTTTAATTTCTCCTTCAATTGGAATATGATTAAGGTCCAAACTTTGTACATAATCATTGCACTCAGAGAAAAGTTCCATCTTGATTTGAGCTCTCTCATTAGACTGATCCTTAAAGATATTTTGAAAGTAGTTAACAGCATCATGGGCAATATTCTTAGCATCAGTCACTAACATACCATTAGAATCCTGTATGGATAAAATCATGTTTCTTTTCCTTCTAAAGTTAGTACAAGAATGGTAATAGCTTGTATTTCTATCTCCTTCAATATATCTGATGACAACAGTCTTTTGTTTCAGAAAACATTCATTATAGTTGATTTGCATTAATAGTTCTTCACATGCTTTATGAAGGTCAGCTTCAGAAATCAATCCCATTTGAAAATTCTTTTCCATGTTAATAACTTTACTTTGGGCATAAATCAAGCTCTCATGTATATTTCCAATAGTGTCCCAATCCCACTTCTTCAGATGTGCTGCCACTTTCTTCTAGAGATTCCACTGTTTAATCCATGGATTAGAGTTACCTTCAGCCCTCCAAACCTTATCAGCTTCTTCAACAAATTGAGGATGAAGAGTCCACATCTTTTAGGATCTGAATAGAGATTTGTTTGTCTTTTTAGCATTTTGGATAGTACACAGCAGAGGCCTGTGGTCAGAACCTGCCATAGCCAAATGAGTAATGATAGTGAATGGGAAGGTTTGAACCCATTTAGAGTTACCTAGCATTCTATTCAACCTTTCCCACATGGCACCCCTCCTCCAAGTGAAATCTGGACCTTGATACCCCAAATCAAGCAAATCAGCCTCAGAAAAAAAAATCATTGAATCTATTCATTACAGAAACAGTAGGTGGTCTACCACCTCTTCTTTCACATAGAGAGGAAATACAGTTTAAGTCACCCCTCAAAATCCAAAAGGAGTTTACAGATTGTCCAATGTGAGTTAACTCATTCCATAAGGTGGCTTGATTATTAGCAAGACTACTGGCATAAATGAAGGTGACATAGCCAACTTAAGCTCCAATATAGAGTTGGATGTGTATAAACTGAGAATGATTTACCAAAATAGACCGTTGAAGTTCAGCTCTAGCAAAGAGCCAAATTTTGTTGTTAGAATTAGAGAAATGATCAAAATGAGGGAACTTCTTTTGAATTTTTTGAGAATTTTTAGTAACCAAAGGATCTAGAATGGCTAAACACCATTCTTTATGAACTCTCACTAGATTTTTTAATCTCTTAAGAGGGGTGAGCAATACCCCTAATATTCCAAACAAGGAACTTTATCATTGAGAGAAGGTCCTCCCTTTTGCCCCTAGTCCTTGGATGGTGATCCACTACAGGTGGGCCCTCCATAGGATATTTAAATTCTAACTTGACTTTTTTCTTTTTATTGCTTCTTTAAACTTGCCAATCTTCAGTTACAACACCTGTCAAACTGTTAATTGTCTGGTATTCAACCCTAATTGGATTAATACTAATTAAGTTGTCATCTTGTATTACAATTCCCTTCAAATTTCTGGTAATACATATAGCTTCATCCTAATCCCCAGCAATACTATTGGGCATAACCCCAATAGTATTTTCAACATCAATAGCAGTAGCAACAGCTACCACTTCTATTCCATTTGTCTCTGTTGGCTTAGAAGTATCATTTCTATCCCCAGAAGGTCTTCTTTTAGGTGGAGGATGTAGTCTATAGCACCTTTCCACATTATGTCCAAAAACTTTACAATGTTTGCAATCTACTGGTTTCTGTTCCACTATTGATTTTTGCCAAAATCCTTCTTCAGTAGTTCCAATCCACACCCTATTTATATCAGGCAGGGTAATGTCCCTCTCTACCAAAACTCTAGCACCAGCATGTCTATCCACATTAAAAGTAGGGGCATCAATTTTTAGGGGGATTCCAAGCACTCTACTGATGCTGAACAGTACATTCTGATGAAAATACTAAATAGGTAGATTAGGGAATTTGAACCACATTGGAACTACAGAAGGTTCCTTTATGGGATCAAACTCTGGTGTCCACTTAAATAACTTCATTGGAACTCCATTAATGATTAGAGTTTGTCTTGCAAATACCCTTGCATAATCCTCTTCATTAAATAAAGATATGAACAGGTGCCTCCCATCTATTAAACCCAGCCTCCAAGCACCAGTTAATTTCAAATCCATAAAAAATTTCCTTACCAAATCCATTTTAGGGTGGCCATACTGAAATTTGCCAACCAGAGTAAAATTTACTATTTCATAGAGCTCATTAATTTCTTGAGGTGAGAAGATGATGGCAGGTTCCCCATCCTTTAGTCTTAAAGGATTGAAAAAAGGGCAAACCACCCTCCCAGCAGCAGCATCATGAAGACATTGAGGGAAGACCACATGATCAAAGGATTTAGGTACATCAAAGCCACTTCCAACAATTTCAGCAAAAGTAGCCTTGGTCCATTGGGCATTAATATCCACATCAATTAGGAAGGCCATTGAGGACACCAGACAAACCAAGGACAAGGCCAGGGAACAAAAAACCCCAAACAGCTAAGACCAAAATCCAGCAAAATTCAGAAACCAACTGCAGAACCTCAAAAAGGATCAAACAGAACAGAAACCAGGAAAACCAGTACAAAGGGGGAGAGACCATGAATAAACAGCAGCTTACAACAACTTGAGCAAGGCAACAAAATAGTAACAAAATTCAAAAAAGGTCTTCCCGAACAACACCCAAACCACCACCAAAAACCACAGGGACTCCTTGAAAAGAAGGCAAGCATCTTCACCCAGCCCCACAGCACCTCCAAGCAGCTCCATCACAGCCAAAACCCTAGCAGAGCAAAGCAAGGTCCAGCAGCCACCATCCTGATATTATATATATATATATATATATAT
>JXCR01144726.1:130659-201112 GCA_002079205.1 Phalaenopsis hybrid cultivar | reverse complement strand
TATATATATATATATATATATATATATATATATATATATATATATGTATATATTTATAAAAACAGGATGCTGGCGGCTAAGGAGGGAAGTGCTCTGCTAGGGTTTCTGGCTTCATGGTGAGCTGCTAGAGGTGTTCTTGGGACTGTTTCTTTCTTCAGGGTGCTTTGTTCTCCTCCTCCTACACTTTGAAGTTTATCTCCATCACTCCTTTCTTAGTATGTGGTGGTTCTTTTACTGTTTCTTTGGTTTTTCCTGGTTGGTGTCTTTTTTATTGTTCCATTGGAGGGCTCCTGACTTCTCTAGTTTTCTGCTGGCCTCCTAATTTCTGTCCTGCTTCCTTACTCAATAGTTTCTTGGTTTTTTCTTTGTGGCTGGTGTTATGGCCACCCCCATTGATGTTCACACTGATTCCAGTTGGACTAAGGCTACTTATGCAAGGATTGTTGGTAGAGCTAATGACACTCTCCAAGATCCTACAAATTTTGTTTTCCCTCAGCAATTTCATAATGCTACTGCTGGCAAAGGGATTTGCCCTTGCATTCACCCCCTTGACTTCAAAGATGGAGAAACTGCAGTCTACTTCTCTGCTACTGAAATTGCTTCACTGAATGAAGAAGTTAGATTCACTCTTGTTGGAAAATTCCATTGGGTCATCTTAAAATGGACCTTGTTAGAAGCTTCTTTGATTCTCTAAATTTCATTGGACAATGGAAGCTTGGTTTGATAGATGGTAGACATCTTCTTATCCAACTCTCAATGGAAGAAGATTATGCTAGGCTATTTGCTAAACAAGCTGTTTCTATAGTAGGAGTTACAATGAAAATCTAGAAATGGACTAAAGATTTTGACCCAACTAAGGAGACTCTTGTGGTCCTAGTTTGGTTTAACCTACCTGGTCTTCCATTACCTTACTTCAAGCTTAATGCACTTTTTAATATAGGGTGAGCACCAGGTACTCCCCTCAAGGTTGATGCTCCTACTTTCAATAAGGAAAGTCCTGCTCTTACTAGAATTCAGGTGGAAAGAGACATAACCCTCCCTGAGATGAAAAGGATTTGGATTGGATCTGATGCAGAGGGGTTTTGGCAAGATATAACTGCTAAACAAAAGCCCTTCTACTGCTAACATTGTAAAATGTTTGGCCACACTATTGAGAAATGTTATAGGCTCCACCCCCTACAAAAAAACTCTCTATGAATCCAAGGGTAGCTAGTCAGGTTTCTAATCAGGGACAAAGCAATAATATCACTACATTTAATCACAGGGATGCTGTCAAGCAAACCAGTAAAACTCTTTCTGTTAAGAACACAAATTCTCCTGCCACTTTCCCCTCTGGTGATCCATTGGGGGAATTATCAGAACCCCTAAACAACTTAGAAACTTCTCCAGGTTGTGTGGTGAAGGCAGAACCTAATGAAGTTAGTATTATTACCTCCCCTTCCCCCACACTTGCTGGAAAAGGGAAATGTGCTCTGAAAAATCCCTTGATCACTGAGGCTAACACTATTGAAGTTGCTGCTATTGAAGTACAACAAGCTTTGAGATAAGATTGGCAAAATCAGAAAATAAGGAAAAAGAATGTGATGAAAAGTTCCCTGATCAATGAGGCTACTCCTAGCATTTCTGAGGCTGATGTCATTGAATTGCAACAGGCTTTAGAAAAGGATTGGTAAATTCAAAAAACCAGGAAAAAGAAAAAGCAGACTTCTGAGGTAAGCAACTTCTACAAGGAACAAACTCTCCTAAGAAGGATGGAAAGGCTAAGACTCATTCTGGCTCTACCTCTACAAATAATAGAGGAAGAACTAGGTCAAGGTTTCAACCTTCCATTCAATGCTCACCTATCAGTGATTAGTATTTCTCTTTGGAATGTTAAGGATCCCATGATTAATATTTTGTGTTGGAACATTAGAGGAGTGGCTCACCCCTCCTCTCTTTTGAGATTAAGACATCTCATCAGACTACACACGATTTGGTGCTTTGCAATTCTTGAACCTATGTTTACCAAATATCCTCAAAACATCATCAACAAGTTTTCGAACTTTACTTTTTATGCTAACTCCACTAATAAAATCTGGCTCTTTGTCAGACCTGAAATTCAGTGCAGTTTACTTGTTAACCATCATCAGCCTCTCCACATTCAATTTACTATTGGAGCACAGGTGGGATTTGCATCATTCATCTATGCTAGCAGCCTTCCTAGATACCAACATGAACTGTGGCATGAGCTGATGACTTTGGGACAAAATATTGACTCTTTCTGGATTTTGGGGGGTGACTTCAATTATATCACTTCTCCAACTGAAAAAAGAGGGGGGTAAAGCCCCTTTACTTTCTCCAATAGCCAAATTCAATAACTTCATCAATGATACTGGTCTATTTAATCTAGGCTTTCAAGGTCCAAAGTTCACTTGGAGAAGAGGCACTTTGTGGGAAAGATTGGATAGATTGCTTGGCAACTCCTTATGGTTTCAAACCTTCCCATTCTCTACTATCACTCACCTTGCAATGGCTGGATCTGATCATAGACCTCTCTTTTGCTCCATACAGAACACTGCTAGACCAACTCATACACCTTTCAGATTTCAGAATATGTGGACTCTACACCCTGATTTCATTAAGTAAGTGGATAACAATTGGAATTCCAATCTGAATGCAGACCCCTGGATCAGATTATGGTTAAATCAAAAGAACTTAGCCTCTCATCTGAAAAAAATGAATTGGGAAAGATTTGGTAATGTCAATGACCAACTGGAGGCCACCAAAAAGAAGTTCATAGTTTGGAGGAAGGCTTACAAATGGGGATGAACCCTGAATATGAGGTTCACCATGCCATTGAGAGACTCCTTGCACAAATCAGCTACCAAGAATGTTTCTTAAAACAAAAAGTTGTTGTCACTAAATTCACTGATGGTGATAGAAATACTAGATACTACCATGCTTGTATCAATCATATAAGGAAGTGCAACATGATCTTAAACATAACCAATATCAATGGCACGAAATTAACCAATGCAGAAGATATAGCTTATGATGCAATCCAACATGTCCATAAGTTGTTCACCAATGAGCTGGATTTTAGAAGCCCAATTGAAACTGAGATGTTCATTAACTGTCAGCAATATTTTCAAAGTTTAAATCTCATTAGTACCCCTTTGGAAGATGAGATAAAGCAAGCCTTAGATTCCATTGATGGTCTCAAAACTGCTGGGCCTAATGGCTATACATCTACTTTCTATAAAGCCACATGGGATAGGACTAAACAAGACATTAGGCTTGCTGTCCAAAATTTCTTTCTTGGTGTGGAACCCCTAAATATTTCAGTGCCTCCACCATCACTCTGATACCTAAGAACCAAAATAGGAAAACTTGGGGGGATTACAGGCCAATTAGCCTAACCAATGTGATCTCCAAAATAATAAGCAAAATCATTGTGTTTAGGCTGCAACCCCATCTTCATCATCTCATTTGTGACAACCAAGTGGATTTTATTAAAGGGAGGAATATTACTGACAACAACCTACTTGCCCAGGAACTCCTGTTAGAACTTGACAGAATTTGTAGAGGAGGAAATGTCATTTTCAAACTGGACATAAGCAAAGCCTATGATACCATTAACTGGGAATTCATCCTTGATACTCTTTCTGCTAGCGGCTTCAATAAAGTATTTATAAATTTGATACATAGATGGCTTAAATGCAATGCACACTCAATTCTGATCAATGGCTAGTGTCATGGCTTCTTCAATGCTACCAGGGGGACCAAGCAGGGAGACACCTTGTCTCCAACCATCTTTTTACTTGCTCTGGACTACCTTTCAAGAAAATTTAATAAGTTGGTTACCAATTCAACTCATTTGGATTTCCACCACAGATCTAATATCCTTATAAGCCATTCAGCTTATGCTGATCACATAATTATTTTCTCCAATGCTTCCTAGAATTCTGTCAGGAGGGTATATAAATGCCTTCTCCACTTTCAGCATACTTCAGGTATGGCACTCAAAAAATAAAAATGTCAATTTATTATTAAGAAAAACTCCACACCTCAACTCAAGCACTGGATCTCTGAATACACTGGATTTTGCTATGCCAACCTCCCCATTAAATACCTTGGAATACATCTACTCAAAGGCAGAACTAGACAAACACACTTCCAGGATGTCATTGATCAGATCAAAGCACAACTTGAACATCGCACTAACTCTTTCCTCTCTAATGGTGGGAGGATCACAGTTTTAAGGAGTATTCTCACTGCAATGCCTTCTTATGTCCTACAGATGTTCTCCATGCAAAAGGGTACTCAAGACTCTATTGGAAGGATCTTCAATAAATTTCTATGGTCTTGTCAAAGAAAGCAATTTCATTGGCTCTCTTGGCAGAAATTATGTAAACCCTTGCAAGCTCGTGGGCTGGGTTTCAAAGACTTCCAACACCTGGGTTTCATAAATCTTTACAANGCTTCCAAGAATTCTGTCAGGAGGGTATATAAATGTCTTCTCCACTTTCAGCATACCTCAGGTATGGCATTCAACAAACAAAAACGTCAATTTATTTTTAATAAAAACTCCACACCTCAACTCAAGCACTGGATCTCTGAATACACTGGATTTTGCTATGCCAACCTCCCCATTAAATACCTTGGAATACATCTACTCAAAGGCAGAACTAGACAAACATAATTCCAGGATGTCATTGATCAGATCAAAGCACAACTTGAACAT
Source organism: Phalaenopsis hybrid cultivar (assembly GCA_002079205.1). Taxonomy (NCBI): domain Eukaryota; kingdom Viridiplantae; phylum Streptophyta; class Magnoliopsida; order Asparagales; family Orchidaceae; genus Phalaenopsis; species Phalaenopsis hybrid cultivar. The sequence continues at coordinate 196,389 of JXCR01144726.1, read as the reverse complement.
TGGACTAACTCATTCCTCTCTAATGGTGGGAGGATAACTGTTTTAAGGAGTATTCTCACTACAATGCCTTCTTATGTCCTACAAATGTTCTCCATGCAAAAGGGTACTCAAGACTCTATTGGAGGGATCTTCAATAAATTTCTCTGGTCTGGTCAAAGAAAGCAATTTCACTGGCTCCCTTTGCAGAAATTATGTAAACCTTTGCAAGCTGGTGGGCTAGGCTTCAAAGACTATCAACACCTGGGTTTCATAAATCTTTGCAAATTATGGATCAGATTGAGGTCCCAGGATAGCCTTTGGGCAATATTTCTAAAAGGGAAATACTGCAGATTTTTGCCCCTACTTTGGTATCCAAAAGGATGGGGGATTCCAAACTATGGACAAAACTGCTAAAAATTAAAAATAAAGTTGAGGAACTCTTCCTTTGGGAGCTAGGAGATGGACATATCAACTTTTGGTTAGATAACTGGGTCAGCAATGGAGAGAAACTTGAGTGCCTCACGCCCAATCCCAACACTAATTGTCTAGTCAGAGATTATTGGTCTGATAATCAGTGGAAGGGCAGACTGCTGAACACTATTCTATCTAGTGAACATGTAAGGTGGGTTAAGGATACTCCTATCTCATCCATTTCCAAAGACAAAATAATTACTAAACAGGCTTACTCCCAGAAATTATCAGCCTACATTTACCATCATTTCTTTAATTGGAATCAGATGCCTTGGGGTAAAGCCATTTGGGGTAAATTCTTAACTCCCTTTATGTCCTTCTTCTGCTGGAGACTCTAGCATTCATTACTTCCTACAGATGATATATTAAAGATTAAAGGGCTGAGAGGGCCTTCAATCTGCCCACTTTGCTATGCTGCTGAAGAAACCTTGGATCACCTATTTTTCTCTTGTGCCCTCTCACAATAAATTTGGTCAGGTTTAATCAAGCTCCTGAATATTAAANAATGGAGAGAAACTTGAGTGCCTCACCCCCAATCCCAACACTAATTGTCTAGTCAGAGATTATTGGTCTGATCATCAGTGGAACTGCAAACTGTTGAACACTATCCTTTCTAGTGAACATGTGAGGTGGGTTAAGGATACTCCTATCTCATCCATTTCCAAAGACAAAATAATTACTAAACTGGCTTACTCCCAGAAATTATCAGCTTACATTTACCATCATTTCTTTAATTGGAACCAGATGCCTTGGGGTAAAGCCATTTGGGGTAAATTCTTAACTCCCTCCATGTCCTTCTTCTGCTGGAGACTCTGGCATTCCTTACTCCCTACAGATGATATATTAAAGATGAAAGGGCTGAGAGGGCCTTCAATCTGCCCACTTTGCAATGCTGCTGAAGAAACCTTGGATCACCTATTTTTCTCATGTTCCCTCTCACAAGAAATTTGGACAGGTTTAATCAAACTCCTGAATATTAATAGTCATAAGCTGGCTTAAATTCTCTACTAGCTGGAATGAATGGCACAACAACAACCTTTGGGTAATACCCTATGTTGTGGCTTGGTTCTTATTGATGTACAGAAACCACAACAAGTTTGATGAGAAGTGTTCAGGGTCAAAATCTGTGATTATTAATTGTATCTCTTATATTCAGAAATTGATCAAGTTTCATCATTTCCTCAATATTATAAAGCACTGGACTCCAGAAAACAATACTCCTCTTCTTCAGTCTTTCAAACTTATCCTTCATAGTCCCCCCTACTGGTTGGTTGAAGGTCAACACTGATGGAAACTTCTCAAATGGTTGTGTTGGTAATGGGGGAATCTTCAGGAACTCTCATGGTTCTCCCATTCTGTATTTCACTGCTCTTGCTGTGGCAATGGATGCTCTGGAGGCTGAATTCATTGCTATCTACTGGGCTATCAGAATTGCTTTTTACTGTCATATGGGTCCTTTGATTATATAAACAAATTCTACCAATTGTGTTAAAATCCTTCTTCATGATGAAACCCCCCTTGGAATATAACCAAATGGAACAGTCTATTAGTTGCCCTACTACCCAGATACAAGATCAATATCAATTACATTCCTAGAGAGGGTGATTGTCCAGCTCATTGGCTTGCCTCCGAGGGTAGAAATACTGAACAGAATTTTGTTGGGCTGACACTTACACCTGAGTTAAAATTCCCGCTGAATGGGGACAATTTGGCACTCCCCCATATCAAATGTATGTAGCTGCTGTGGGAGGTAGATCCTTGGGGGAAGGTATTGAGTTACATAGGGTTAGGCCNACACCTGAGTTAAAATTCCTGCTGATTGGTGACAATTTGGCACTCCCTTATATCAAATGTATGTAACTGCTATGAGAGGTAGATCCTTGGGGGAAGGTATTGAGTTCCATAGTGTTAGGCTCTACCGTTGGTCCTTGTGTGTAATTTCTATTTATGTGTCCATACAGATACATGAGCATCATGTGTTCCCTATTTAATTTTCAGCTTTTGGGGNGGACCTGTGTGAAGCTTGCTTTCTCTTCAAGATCTCCCTGGGGTTTGTGGTGGTAGTTTTGGTTTTTGCCCGAGAAGTTTTTGTTTCAAGTTTGTAATACTGTTGCATTGATAAAGTTGCGGTTAGCTAATGTTTTTTTCTTGGGGCTTTCCCTTCCTTGCTGGTTTTCCTGGTTTTCAGTTTTGATTGATTCTTTTTTAGGCTCTGAAATTGCTTCTCTCTTTTGTTGGTTTTTTGGTCTTTACTGTTTGGGGGTTTTCTCTCTTCCTCTGCCTTTATCTTTGATCCTGTTGTCCTCAATGGCCTACCCCATTGATGTGGATACCAATGCTCAATGGACCAAGGCTACCTTTGCTGAAGTTGTGGGTAGTGTCTTGGAAGTGCCTAAATCCTTTGAACATCTGGTTTTCCCTCAATGTTTACATGATACTGCTACTGGGAGGGGTGTTTGCCCCTTAGTTAATTCTTTAGGACTAAGGGATGGGGAACCTGCAATTATCTTCTCCCCTCAAGAAATTAATGAGCTCAATGAACTTGTTAAATTCACTCTGGTTGGCAAATTCCAGTTTGGCCACCCTAAAATTGATTGGTAAAGAAATTCTTTGGGGATTTAAAATTAATAGGTGCTTGGAGGCGGGTCTAATTGATGGAAGGCACCTACTAATTTCATTATTTAATGAAGAGGACTTTGCAAGGGTTTTTGCCAAACAAACTCTAGTTATTAATGGTGTTCCAATGAAGTTAATGAAGTGGACACCTGATTTTGATCCCTCAAAGGAACCCCCTGTAGTTCCTATTTGGTTCAAATTCCTTAACCTACCCATTTACTACTTCCATCAAAATGTTCTTTTCAGCATCAGTAGGGTGCTTGGCTGCCCACTAAAAATTGATGCCCCTACCTTTAATATGGCTAGACATGCTGGTGCTAGAGTTTTGGTTGAAAGGGACATCTCCCTGCCTGATATAGAAAGGGTGTGGATTGGTACTTTTGAAGAAGGATTTTGGCAGCAAATAAGAAAAGGAACAAAAGCCAATTTATTATCAACATTGTAAAATGTTTGGTCATAATGTGGAAAGGTGTTGTAGACTACGCCCTCCATCTAAAAGAAAAATTGCTGGGGTCAGAAATACTTCTAGGCCAGTAGAAAGAGATGGAATGGTAGTGGCAGCTGTTGAAACAGCTGCTGCTGTTGAAAATAATATTGGGGTTAAACAAATAGTAGTGATGTGGAGCAAGAGGAAGCCATTGGCATTAACAAAAATTTAAAGGGAAATATTATGCTGGATGAGAGCTTAATGAGTATTAATCCAATTAGAGTTGAAGACAAGAGAATTGACAGTTTGACTGACGTCTTAACTGAAGATTGGCAAGTTTAAAGAAGCAATAAAAAGAAAAAAGGCAAGTTAGAATTTAAACAACCTTTGGAGGGCCCAATTACTTTGGGTCATCATCTAAGGACTAGGGGGAAAAGGAGGACCTTCTCTCAATGATTAAGTTTCTTGTTTGGAACATAAGGGGTATTGCTCACCCCTCTTCTCTAAAGAGTTTAAAAAATATAGTGAGAGTCCATAAAGTTTGGTGTTTTTGCATTCTTGAACCTTTAGTTACTTAAAATTCCCAAAAAACTCAAAAGAAGTTCCCTCAATTTGATCATTTTTCTAACTCCAATAATAAAATTTGGCTTTTTGCTAGAGCTGAATTACATTGTGTTTTGATAGATCATTCTCAGTTTATTCACATACAATTCTATATTGGAGCTCAACTTGGCTATGCCACTTTCATTTATGCCAGTAGCCTTGCTAGCAACCAAGCTACCTTATGGAATGAGTTGATTCTGATTGGACAAGCTGTAAACTCTTTTTGAATTTTGGGGGGTGACTTAAATTGTCTTTCCTGTCTTGGTGAAAGAAAAGGTGGAAGACCACCCACTGTCTCTACAATAAACAGATTCAATGACTTTCTCTCTGAGGCAGAGTTCTTTGATTTGGGGTACCAAGGGCCAGACTTCACTTGGAGAAGAGGTGCCATGTGGGAGAGGCTGGATAGAATCATGAGGAACTCTAAATGGGTTCACACCTTCCCTGACACTATCATTACTCATCTGGCTATGGCAGTTTCTAACCATAGACCATTGTTATGTACTATCCAAAATGCTGAAAAGCCAAAAAAATGGTCCTTTCAGATTCCAAAACATGTGGACTCTTCACACTCAGTTTGTTGAAGAAGTTGATAAGGTTTGGAGGCTGAAGGGAACTCTAATCCCTGGGTAAAACTGTGGATCCTGCAAAAAAAGGTGACTGCTCATCTCAAGAAGTGGAATTGGGAAATATTTGGCAATATTAATGAGAACTTGACCACTGCCCAAAGTAATGTTATCAGAATGAAAAAGAATTTCCAAATGGGCTCGAATTCTGAAGCTGTCTGCACAAAGCAGTGAAGAACTGTTAATGCAAACCAATTATACTGAATGTTTTCCGAAACAAAAAGCTGCAGTCACCAGATTTATTGATGGAGAAAGAAACACAAGCTATTATCATGCTTGTATTAATTTCAGAAGGAAGAATAACATGATCTTTTCCATACATGATTCAAATGGTAAGGTAATAACCGATGCTGAGGACATTGTCATTGATGCTGTTAATTATTTTCAGAATATCTTTATGAATCAGCTTATTGAGAGAGCTCCTATCAAGGTGGAACTTTTCTCTGAGTGCATTGATTATGTTCAAAGCTTGGACCTTATTCAGATTCTTTTGGAAGGGGAAATTAAAGCAGCACTGGACTCTATTGATGACCAAAAGGTGGCTGGCCCTGATGGTTTGACTGCCAAATTCTATAAGACTACTTGGCATATCATCAGTGGGGAGGTGGTTGATGCTGTATAAAGCTTCTTTAAAGGTATGGATCCCCCTAAGTACTTCACTGCTTCCAATATAACTTTGATTCCCAAAAATTCTAGCAGGATTGGGTGGGGAGATTTCAGACCTATCATTCTAACAAATGTCTTGTCTAAAGTTATCAGCAAGGTTATTAACAACAAGCTCCAACCTCACCTCCAACAACTTATCTGTAATAACCAGGCAACATTTGTGAAAGGGAGAAAAATCTCTGATAATATTCTCTTACCACAGGAGTTGTTGATGGACCTTGACAAAAAGTGTAGAGGCAGCAATCTCATTCTGAAATTGGATATCCAGAAAGCTTATGATACTATCCATTGGAATTTTATCTTGGACGCTTTAAATGCTAGGAGTTTCTCTGGGTACTTTATAATCTTGGTAAGAAGGTGGCTTTGTATTAACAATCACTGTATCTTAATCAATGGTAAAAGCCATGGTTTCTTCACTACCTCAAGGGGAATTAAACAAGGAGATCCACTGTCTTCTACTATCTTTATCCTTGCTAAGGATTATCTTTTTAGACTTTTAAATCAAATGTTTACCTCTTCTCCTCACCTGACATATCAGCATAGATCTAACATTGGGTTGAGTAATTTGTCTTATGTTGATGATATTATCATTTTCTCCAAGGCTACCAAAACTGCTGTAAAGGCTCTTTACCAAGGACTTACGCACATCCAAATCACCTTTGGTATGCATCTTAATAAACAAAAATGTCAATTCTTTACTAGCTCAAACACTCTTCCACAGATTAAGCAATGGATTGCTCAGTACATTGGCTTCAGCAAAGCTTCTCTACCAATCAACTATCTTGGTGTCCAATTAATCAAAGGGAGAACCAAGAAAACACAATTCAATGGGGTTATTGACCAAATTCAGAAAAAAGTTGCAGTGTTGGACTAATTACTTCCTCTCAAATGGAGGTAGAATCACCCTCCTTAAAAGCATCTTGACTTCCATTCCATCCTATTCTCTTCAAATGTTTACCATGAAGAAAGGAACTCAGATAGGCTGGGTAGAATTTTCAACAAATTTGTGTGGGCTGGACAAAAAAAACAATTCCGTTGGTTAGCTTGGAACAAACTATGTAAACCCCAAAGTGCTGGTGGTTTAGGCTTTAAAGATTTTCAGCATCTCAGTACCATCAACCTATGCAAATTATGGATAAAGTTCAGAGCACAAGATAGTCTTTGGGCTATGTTTATGAAGGGGAAGTATTGTAGGACAGTTCATCCTACTATGGCTCAAAAGAAGATGGGAGATTCCAGGTTGTGGAATAAGCTTCTAGAAATTATAAATAAAGCTGAGGATCTGTTTATCTGGGAGCTTGGTGAAGGACAAGTTAATTTCTGGCTTGATAATTGGGTATGGAATGGGGAGAGACTTCACAACTCCAATCCTAACTCAATGACAAAAGTGAAGGAATTCTGGAGTGATAATCAGTGGAACTACAATTTGTTGGATGCCATCCTAACTAAAGAGCAAATACATTGGGTTAAGCAAACAAAAATCATTCCTAGGAAGAAAGATAGACTCATTACTAGACAGGCTTCCTCACAAAAATTGTCTGCCTTCATCTACCAACAGCTATTTGAATGGCAACCTGTAAAGTGGGGTAAATTGATTTGGGTGAAGTGGTTAACACCTTCCATGTCCTTTTTCTGCTGGAGGCTATGAAAATCCTTACTTCCTACTGATGACATTTTGAAGATGAAAGGGCTTAAGGGACCCTCTTGCTGTCAGCTATGCAGTAAAGCTGAAGAAAGTCTGGATCATTTGTTCTTCTCTTGTAGCTTCTCCCAAGGGGTCTGGTCTGGTATAATAAAACATCTGAATATTAACACTCTGAATGTCAGCTAGCAATATTTTTTGGGGTGTTGGATGGAATGGTTAGAAGCCAAATTAATAATCATTCCTTGTATTATTGCCTGGTTCCTTTGGATGTGCAGGAACGAGTTTAAATATGAAAACAGCAAACCAAAAGAGATGGATGGGGTGCTGAATTGTACTTTTTATTTGCAAAAGATAATAAAATTTCAGAATTTTCTCAATATTTTTCTGAATTGGGTACCCAGTGTGCAGAAGCTAAAAGTGCCTACTTTAGTTCTCTGGAACCTACCTCCTGAAGGGTGGGTGAAAGCCAATACTGATGGAAGCTTTTGTAAGGAGGCTGCTGGTGTGGGAGGAATCTTTAGGAACTCTCTGGGGAAGTGCATGTTATACTTTTCCCCTCCAACTTGGGCATTTGATGCACTAGAAACTGAAATGATTTCTATTTATTGGGCTATCTACCTTGCCAAGCATTGCAACATCATAAAATTGATAGTTAAGATAGATTCCTTCATTTGTATTAGATTTCTGAATCAGGAAGGGGCTGCTCCATGGAATGTTGCTAGGAGGACTATTAAGATCCAGAGCATGTTGAGCAATGTGGAAGTGATTTTCCAGCATATCTTAATGGAAGGTAACACTCCTGCACATAGTTTGGCAGCTAGGGGGAAGGATAATGAAGAAATTGTTGTAGGGACTATACCTTCCACTCAGCTTGAAATCCTTCTTCATCGGGATAGTTTATCCATTCCTCATATTAATTGTAGAGGTGATTTTTTATTTTTCACACTAGGTCAGCTTTTGTGTCTATCATAGATATGTCCCACACTTTTTGTATACTTGTTTGTATGATCTAGTTAAACAGAGGGGAAGGGTTGTTTTGAGTGATCTGCTCACTTATTATGTAATCCAACTTTCACATTAACATGTATGGAACCATAGCTTAGCTCTTTTCCTTAAATATATATATATATATATATATAAGGTTAGATCTACTCCAATAAGAAACTTTTAAAAANTATATATAGACACACACACACACACACACACACACACACACACAGAGATATATATATATATATACATATACATATACATATACATATATATATATATACATATACATATATAGATATATAAAGATGCGGGCGGCGGGAGAGGAAGCTCTACTAGGGTTTCTGGCAGGATGAAGGAGTGTGGTTGTTGCTTCAAGTTGGTGGTGGTAGAGTTTGCCCTACTGGATACCTTTGGTGAACAAAGAGTTCACTAGTTGATCCCCTTTTACTGCTCCTTCAAATCCTTTCTTGGCACTGTTACATTAGTGGCTATTGTTCCATTCTTAGCTTACTTCAGTGGCACTGTTCCATTTGCTTCCTTTTTTACTGGTTCCACTTTTTCTAGGGGAACTTTCATTTCCCCTGGCTTTTGGGGTTTTATTTTTTGCTGAACTCCCTTTAGGGAGAAAACTCCACTGGTCTCTTTTGCTTGCTGTCTCCTTGGGTGTCAGAAGTGGCTTTTCTATTTTCTTCTGGACAGCTTTTTACTGTCTAGCTAAATGATAAGCTCGTGCTTGTTTTGGAAGGGTGATGGCCTCTTCCATTGATATTTCCACTGATTCCCAATTGACAAAAGCAACTTATGCTTGAGTGGTTGGAAAATCAAGTGATACTTTACAAGATTATGACCTTCTAGTATTCCCACAGGAATTCCATGATACTGCTGCTGGAAAAGGAAGTAGTTCTTATTTTCTCCCTCTTGGGTCTAAAGAAGATGAAACAGCTGTTTACTTCACTACTAAGGAAATTGATGCTTTAAGGGAAGAAGTTAAGTTCACTCTGGTAGGAAAATTTCAGCTAGGACATCCTAAAATGGAACTAGCTAGAAGTTTCTTTGAATCTCTGAAGTTTATAGGCAATTTAAAAATTGGGCTTTTTGATGGGAGGCATCTTCTAGTCCAGTTGGCCGTTGAGGAAGATTATGCAAGATTGTTTGCTAAACAATCTGTTAACATTGCTGGAACAGTTATGAAGATCATCAAATAGACTCCAGGGTTTGATCCTAGTAAAAAACCTCTGTAGTCCCCATCTGGTTCAAATTACCTGGCCATCCACTACCCTATTTCATGCTTAATGCTCTATTTAACATTGGTAGAGAACTAGGTACACCTCAAAGAGTGGATGCTCCCACTTATAATAAGGCCAGACCTGGCCTTGCTATAATTCAAGTTGAAAAAGATATCACACTCCCTGAACTGAAGAGAATTTGGATTGGTTCTGATGCTGAAGGGTTCTGGCAGGACATAATAGCTGAACAAAAACCTTACTATTGTCCACATTGCAAGATGTTTGGTCATACTGTAGATAAATGTTACAGATTACATCCCCCAAACAGGAAGATGGCAGGAAGAAACCACACAGCTACTGAAATAACTGTAACTAATGCTGCAAGGGATATTGCTGAAGAAATAATGTTAGAAAATAGACAGGAAACAAATCAAAGGCTAGAAGAATCACCCTCAAGAATTAATGAGGTTCCATCAGATGCTGATCCCCTTGGAGAGCTGTCTTAACCTAACAGTCAAGCTGATATCCCACTACACAGACCAATCAGAAAGGAAGATACTGAAATCACATTTATCACACCCACATCCCCCTTGCAAGCTGAGAAGGGGAAGCAAATCATCACAGAGAACTGACAAAGATCCAAGGGAACAAATTATTATTGAATTTAAACAAACCATTGAGGAAAATTGGCAAATTAAAATAGCAAGGAAAAGAAGAAAACCAGGGACATAAGTGAAAAAATTACAATCAGGAGTACAATCTATGAAGGCTGAAAGAGCAAGGAATGGTTCTCCACTTCTTAGAGGAAGAACCAGATCTAGATCCCAGCCTTCCCTACATCCTCCACTTCACGATTAATCTACTTTGCAGGAATATAAGGGGGATGGCTAACCGTCTGTCACTAAAAAGAGTTTTATACCTGAACTTTAAATACAAACTGTGGTGTATTGTTATCCTTGAACCCATGGTTCACAAGAACCCTCAAAATCTGATTAAAAAGTTTGCTGGCTTAACCCATTTTGGGAATACTAATAATAAAATTTGGATTTTCTACAGGAGAGAAACCAACTCAAATATTCTGATTGATCATCCACAATTTGTCCACCTCTCCTTCAATATGTATGGACATATGGGTGAAGCTACCTTCATCTATGTTGGATGCACAAAGGATGCTAGAAAGGAGCTGTGGAATAGGTTGATTAACATCAGCCTACAGGTGAACTCCCCATGGTTGGTGGGGGGTGATTTCAATTGTATCACTTCTACCACTGAAAAATCTGGAGGAAGAACCCCAAATCTTGCCAAGATGAATACCTTCAGAGATAATATCCACAGGGCTGGTCTCTTTGATCTAGGTTTCAAGGGGCCTACTTTCATTTGGAAAAGGGGAGCTATTTGGGAGGGGCTTGATAGAATGTTGGTTAATGATGCATGGTTTAATCATTTCCTCCTTACTTTTGTTACTCATCTTAGTCTTGGCTCAGATCATAAACTTATACTTATATGCATTACTTCAACTGATAATTATAACTCCTCCCCCCCTTTTAGATATCTCAACATGTGGGCTGCACACCCTTCCTATAATAAGTACATTGCTGACTTATGGAAAGGGGTTTCCCATCATGACCCCTTTGTCAAGCTAAGTTTACTGCAAATCAAGATTGCTAAAGCCCTCAAAGGTTGGAGCTGGGAAACTTTTGGAAATGTTCATGCCAAAGTCCAAGAGGCTGAAGATGAAGTCAAAGATTTGGAGCAAGGAGGACAATTTAGCTTTGAGGAGGAGAAGAAACTGATGATTGCTCAGAACAACCTTCTTAGTGCCATTGATTATCAGGAAAAATTCCTTAAACAAAAGGAAGCTATGAATATTTTCACTGATGGGGATAGAAACACTAGATTCTTTCATGCCTATATTAAACATAAAATAAAGTGCAACACCATCCATGTTATCAAAAATGCCAATGGATAGTGGTTACATAACAGTAATGATATATCTAATGATGATATATGTTATTACAAAGATTTACTAAATCAGGAACATAACTTCAGACCCTTCATTGAAAAGACACACTTCTTTGCTGAACTGAACTACACTACTGGACCCAAGCTTACTGGCATCCCAAATGAAAAGGAAATAGGGAATGCAATCAGCTCCATAGATAGCAATAAATCTACTGGCCCTGATGGCTTTACTGTTGATGATATAATGGTCTTCTCCAGAGCGAGCCAAAATGCTATCAGAAAAGTTTTCCAGACACTACAAAAATTCCAAGCTCATTCAGGAATGTTCTTCAATCCAACAAAGTGTCAGATGGTCTTCTATAAACATGCCTCCTCTACTCACAAACATTGGGCATCTCAATATACTGGCTTTACAACTTCTCAACTCCCAATTAAGTACCTTGGGGTGCTTCTTATCACTAGCAGAACCAAACAAATTCAATTTGATGAGGTATTGAACAAAATTTCTAGTCTTCTCAATGGGTGGACACAGACCTTCCTATCTAATGGGGGAAGAATTACTTTTTTAAAGAGAATTATCACTACCTTCCCATCTTATATACGATAAATGACTACCATTAAGAAAAGCACTCAAACCTTGCTGGAAAGAATATTCAATAAATTTCTGTGGTCAGGTCAAAGACAGCAAATGCATTGGGCTTCCTGGAGAAAAGCTGCTAAACCTCAAATTGCTGGGGGAATTGGCTTTAAGGATCTTGATCAACTCCTTCAAATTAATTTTTGTAAACTCTGGATTAAGTTTAGAACCCAAAATTCCCTGTGAGTAAAATTCATGTGGGGTAAGTATTGCAAAGATCAGCACCCCACACTGGTCCTGAGGAAAATTGGTGATCCTAAAATTTGGGTGAAAATGTTGAAAATCAGACATATTGCTCAAACCAATTACAGTTGGGAATAGGGCAAAGGTGATATCAAGTTTTGGCTTGACAATTGGTGTCTCAAAGACTAGTTATCTCCCATTACCAATGTCTACAATAGTGATTTGGAAGTGGCTAATTGCTGGGATGGTGATGAGTGGTCCCTAGTAAAGTTATCTAATCTTTTGCAACCTCACTCTATTATTAGAGTGGCGAATATTAAGTTTAATTGAAGTAGAGCTGACAAAGTATTGTGGCAGACGACTTCCCACCAAAGTTTTACCAAAGCCATATACTCCAAAAGTTTCAGTTGAGAGCAAATACCCTGGGGTGATTATTTATGGAATAAATTCCTATCCCCTTCTATGTCTTTTCTCTGTTGGAGAATATTTCATAAACTGATCCCTACAGATGAAATTCTCAAGATGAAGGGATTGAGGGGTCCCTCTCAATGTTGTTTATGTAAGAAGGAGGAAACTCTGAATCACTTATTCTTTGAATGTAATTTTGCTCAACTGGTTTGGAAACACTTTTTGAATCTGTTGACACTTGATGAGAAAGAGTTCACTTGGGATAGGCTTGTCAAGTTTTGGTTGTTCTGATAGAAGAGAAAGTGTGCTGCTATTCCTTTTACTATTGCATGGTTCATCTGGATGGAAAGAAATAAGGTCAAGTTTGAAGAAGCTAATCCAAATGTTGGGAAAAGTGCTAGAAATTTTTTAACTTATCTTCATAAGATGATCAACTGGAAAAGATTTCCTAACATCTCCAACTCCTGTAGACCTATCAATTCTAAACCTATTCAAGTTATCAGAGTCTACTGAAAACTCCAAAACATCCCATTATGAAGATTAACAATGATGGAAGCATTACAAAAAATGAAGCTAGAGTGGGAGGTATTTACAGAAATCATTTGGGTAAGTGCCTGCTATATTTCTATACCCCAATTTTGGCCAATGATGCCACTGAGACTGAACTCATTGTTGTGTATTGGGCAATCAATCTTGCTACTAAGGCTAATTGGAGTATGATTTGGCTGGAAGTGGACTCTGCTGTAATTAGCAAACTGGTTGGCCCAGCTTGGATCACATTCTAAAAAGATTGAGGTTGCTGTTAACCCTCCACCAGCTCTCCATTATCTGCTGCAAGGAGATACTCTGGAAGTCCCCCACTTTAGAATTGCCTATAAGGACACATGACTACAATTGGGGCAGATGCAACTTTACATTCTTTTTCTTTCNGTAATTTAGAGGCATTTCATTTCTTCTAGAAATATTTCCTACTCGCTGACATATATCGCATGTTTTAATATATTCATTAACATCTCTAAAAAGAGTAGGCCAATAAAATCCAGCGTGCAAAATTTTATAAGCAGTTCTATTGGTTCCAAACTATCCTCCAAATTCAGAATCATGACATCATTCAATTATTTGTTGAGTTTCTTCGTAAGCCACGCACCTTCTAATAATTAAATCTTTACATTGTTTATATAAAAATGGGTCATCCAAAAAGTAGAATCTTGAATCATAAATAAATTTCTTTATTTGTTGATTCTCAATATCTTATGGTTGAATATCACTTACAATATAATTTACTATATCGGCATACCACAATGTATCTATTTCATCAATACTATATAATTGTTCATCAGGGAAATTTTCTAAAATTTCATTTGCAACATTAGTTAGTATTTCTTTTTCTAGTATATACAAATGATCAGCTATTTGATTATCATTTCCCTTTCTATCAACTACAGTAAAATAAAACTCTTACAAAAAAAAGTATCCATATAATTAGTCATGGTTTAACATCCTTCTTTTGCATCAAGTATTTAATAATAGAATGATCTATATACACTATACATTTTGTTCCAATCAAATATGATCTAAATTTATGAAAGGCATAAATAACAACTAATAACTCTCTTTAAGTAGTAGTGTAGTTAATTTGAGCATCATTTAGAGTTTTACTAGCATAATATACTACTTTAAAAATTTTATTGTGCTTTTGTCCTAAAACAACTCCCATAGTATAATCACCAACATCACACATTATTTCAAACATTTTTTCCCAATCATGTGAAACTACTATAGGTGTAGTGATTAATTTCTCTTTCAATAATTCAGATGCTTTAATGCATTCCTCATTAAAATTAAATTTTGTATCTTTTTTCTAAAAGTTGGCATAATGACTTAGTTATTTTTGGAAAACTTTTTATGTAACGTCTGTAGAAACTAGCATGTTCTATAAAACTTCTTACCCCTCTGACTGTAGTCAGTGGTGGTAATTTTTCAATAACTTGAACTTTTGCAGGATTTACTTTTTTGTCATCTTCAAAAATTTTATGCCCAAGTACAAATCCTCCTGCAACCCTAAATTGACATTTTTCCCAATTTAGTACTAGGCTGATTTTTCACATAATTCTAGAACTTTTTTCTAAATTATTTAATCATAATTCAAATGAAGTCCTGAATATATATAAATCATCCATAAATACTTTCATTCCATGTTCAATCAAATTACTAAATATTGACATCATACATCTTTAAAATGTCACAGGTGCATTGAATAATCCAAAAGGCATTCTACGAAAAGCAAATATTCAATAATGGCTTGTAAATGTTGTCTTCTCTTGATCCTAAGGAGCAATTAAAATTTGATGATAATCGCTATTTCCATCTAAAAAGTAGTTTTTGTTTCCAGCCAATCTATACAACATTTGGTCTAGAAAGGGTAAAGGAAAGTGATCTTTCCTGGTAGTATATACAAATTCTCCAACTAGTAGCTTGTCTTATTGGAATTAATTCATTTGTATCATTTACTTCAACGGTCACTCTTCCTTTCTTTGGAACACAGTGAATTGGGCTTACCCAAGCACTGTTTAAAACAACATATATAATTCTAACATCTAACAATTTTAAAATTTCTATTTCAACAACTTCTTTCATTATTGGGTTTATTCTCTTTTGAGGATCAGGTTTAGGTTCGTATTGATCATCTAATAGAATTCTATTTATACAATTGGAAGGACAAATTTCTTTGATATCTATTAATGTCTATCTATAAGCCTTTTTATATCTTTTTAACAATTCTATTATATGTTGTTCTTGAATTCTAGTTAACTCAGAAGATACAATGACAGGTAATGTAGATAAATCTCCTAAAAAAATATATTTTAAATGAGCAAGTAATACTTTCGGTTCAAGTTTAGGTGGTTTAATACTTGAAGGAATAAGATTTTTATTATCATTTTCCAACAAATCTAAAGTTTCAAATTTGTCCTGAACATAATCTAAATTTTCTTCTTTTATTTCATTCTCATTCTCACTAAATTCTTCTTACCTAAATTTTTCTTCAAATTCTTTCTTAAATTACTCATTACTTAGATAATTAGTAACTTTCATCCTAAAACATTCATTGTCTTTTTCTATTGTAGGATATTTCATAGCTTTTGCAATATTAAATTTTACTTCTTCATCATTAACTCTCATTATTAATTCTCATTTTTGCACATCTATCACAGCTCTCCCTGTTGCAAGAAATGGTCTCCCTATAAAAATAGGAATCTCTTTATCTTCCTCCATATCTAATACTATAAAGTCTATAGGAAAAATAAATGTATCAACTTTTACTAATACATCTTCTATAACTCGTTTAGGATAAGTGATTGATCGATCAACTAACTGAAGAGTTATAGTAGTAGGGGAAATCTCTCCTAGATCCAAATGTTTAAAAATCAATAGAGGCATAAGATTGATACTTGCTTCTAAATCACATAAGGATTTTCCATAAAACTTTTCACCAGTTGTACAAGGTATAGTAAAACTATCAGGTTATTTTAATTTTTTAGGAAGCTTTTTCTGAATAATAGCGCTACACTCTTCACTAAGTGCAACAGTCTCATGGTCTGCAAACTTCCTTTTCTTGTTTAGTATATCTTTCATAAATTTCACATAACTTGGTATTTGTTCTAAAGCCTCAATGAAAGGAATGTTTATCGTTAACTTTTTAAGGCTTTCCAAAAATTTTGTAAATTATTTGCCTTTGTTCTTCTGCTTTAGTTGTTAAAGAAACAGAGGTAATGATTTTTCTAAAGGAACTTGTGTTTGTTCATTTTTATTATGTTCATTTTCCATCTCTTCCTTCTCCTCATCAACTTTAGTTTCTCTTTGGATTCTTGTTTCAATTTCTTTTCCACTTCATAACTGAATTGCTTTAATTTGCTCTTTATTTTGATCTTTGGGATTAACCTCCAAAGCACTCCAAAGATTTCTTGAAGGTTTGTTATTAAGTGCAGAGCAATATGTCCTAATTGATTTTCTATATTCCTAAAAGGAGCCCCTTGATTTTGTATTTGATTTCCCATATTCAACATTACCTCATCCATCGTTAACTTCTTTTTCTTTACTTGTGGGTTAGGGTTAGAATTAAATCTAATAGGATAATAAGGTCGATAACTAGTATTTCATTGGTTATTTAAATTTTGTGAGGGGTTCATTGAATTGTTATAATTATTCTAGCTAGAGTTAGGGTGATTTTTCTATCCAGAGTTGAAATAGTTAGAATAGGGATTATTATTTTGATTATTAATAACATTCAATATTTCATAAGATGATTGAGTATCAATTATTTATCCTAGGAATTTTCCTCTAATACTGGTGGTATTTGAGAATAATTCACTCCAATTTGATCAATCTTTTTCAATATAGGAGCAATTTGAGATGCTAAAATAAACATTACATTAGATTCATGAATACTAGCTACTCTTTTAGGATTTACCCGTTCAGAGGGCCATTTAAAGTTGTTAGTAGTCATTTCTTCTATTAAAGAGTGTGCTTCATCAAAAGGTTTTAACAAGATCTACCTGCAACAACATAAATAATAGATCTAAGTGATCCTACTAATCCATAATAAAAAGTTTGAATTATTAACCAATCTGGTAAAGAATTGTGTGGACATTTTATAAGGAGATCCTTAAATCTTTCCCAGGCTTCATATACCGATTCCCCTTCAAACTGACAAAAAGATGTAATATCGTTTCTAAGCTTAGGGGTTTTTGAGGGTGGAAAATATTTAGCCAAGAATTTTTGTGATAGTTCTCCTCAAGTTTTAATAGATCCAGGTGCTAATGAATTTAACCAAGATTTGGCTTTATCCCTTAATGAAAAAGGAAAGAGTCTAAGCCTAACAACATCATTAGACACCCCATCATATTTAAAAGTAGCACAAATTTTAAAAAAAACTAGCAAGAAGTAAGTTAGGATCTTTAGTAGGTGTTCTTCCAAACTGATTATTTTGTACCATTTGGATAATAACAGGTTTAAGCTCAAATGAATTAGCAGCAACATCAGGATTTTGAATAGTTAAGTGAATTTCATTTGCTGTTGGATTAGCATAATCTTTTAAAGGTCTTTGTAGATTTTTATTTATTTAGTTATTTAAGTTATTCGTCATTACATTCAAATTTTTAATTTCTTTTTGTTGTTTTTAAATTTTTCTAATAGTACATTCTAATTCTAAATTGTAAGGTACTAAACCTTTAGATCCATTATTTCACATAAACAAATATAATAAGCAAAGAAAAATTTCTTAAATATCTAGTTATATATTTTTTTGGATTTTTAATTTTATGTATTTTTTTTATTTTTTTTTGTATTTAGTATATTTTTATCTCTAAATTTACTAATTTACCAAATCTATTTAATTTATTGTTACCTTCCCCGACAACGGAGTAAAAAAAATTAATCACACTTGAATATAATTATGTAAAATTTATAAAATTGACTCCGCTTTACAATGGTGCCAAAAACTTGATATGGTATTTTAGTAATAATAACGTTAAGCTGTAAAGTTGACCCCATAAGTATACATATTGTTATCAAGTAATATAAGACTTTCTGTTTAAGTCCTAAATGTTGATCCCACGGGGAAGGTTTAAATTTGATATGATAAATTAACTAGAAAATTCACAGAAATCAAGCAAAATTACTGTCACTAATTTCAAATGTGTAAGATGCTAACAAAACTAAATTATTAACTACTAGCAAAATTTAAATGCAGAGTTTAAAATAATAACTATTAAATTATTTTAATGTGATGAAGTTTTCTAATATGAAAAAACATCTTTCCCACTACAATGAGCTTTTCGGTGAAATGAGATGAGATAAATGGTTTAAATTTATAATGTGTCAAATAAAAGCAATTATAGAAAATTATTGGCTAATCTTAAGTTTAGTCCCTAAATCCGTGGCTAGGCTAGCAGGATATTGACTCCCACTCTAGAGCTCCCACTTCCCTTTTTCTGAAGGCTAACTCCCACTTTAGTTTTTAAACACTAAGATCAAATGGAGGATTTTTAGTCTCTCACCCTAGAAATCTCCAATTCTACACCCAACAATGTATATTTCCTTATTTATATGCACATAATTCCATGAACGAAACACTCCTTCATGGACTTAAATGTGATTCTCACTCTGTTATACAACTCATACTCCATTTCCTGGATCATATATTTCACAACAAATTTTAAAAATTTAATTGGCCATATCAAAAAGTAAATTAAGAGCGGAGCTGAAAAAACATCACAATTTCTTTTAAATTTTAATTTTGGCACATCCAAATTTTCTCTTCATTTCACCATATCTCAGAGTAGGGAGAACGATAAAGGAATATACTCAGACTTCATGAGAAAGATACAACAAAATAAAAAAAATTCATATATAAAAGAAAGTTCATACAATAATAATAAACAAATAACACGTATCTGAAACTCTTTTTTAAAGCAAATCCTCTGTAGAATCTCTTAAGAAATATAGGAAAAAGAAATATCTCACTTCTCTCCCTCCCCAACACTTCTTAGAGAAGAATTCACACTTAAACTCACCACAAAAACCCAAAACTATAAAAATAATAATTAACTAATTGTGTGGAATGACGTGGAATGTAGGTGTGCGAATAGGAAAAACTGAAAGTGAGCGGAAGAACTCAAAATGGTACGAAGGGGAGGGGTTTGATCAAACTTTTGCCTGAAATAGAGCCTAGGTCGGCTCTCCAATAAGTGCATCTAAAAACTCTTCAAAAAGAGTCCAAATTTGTCGAGTCTTCTAGAAATAGAGTCTGCACCGACACTAGCGCTATCGGTTCCAGAAGCCATTCAACTAAATATGTTGTCTCTGCCAAATGGCATTGTCGTTGCTCAGTCTGGTCCCATCAGCGCTGAACATTTTTTTAAATTCTCCATTTTGACTCCAAATTTCATATTTTTTTCTTCAAGTCCTCAAAATCAACAAACTTTAATAAAACACAAAAAATAACTTCCATTAAAGTGTAATATCACCAAAAATAAGTATAAAATATGGGTCTAAAAATGCATATATTTTTGTGTATCATAATGCTTTGGGCCTTTTGTGTGATAGAAAAGTATCGCTTAGGCTGAAAAAAAAATTTATAAGCGGTGGTGAGAACTGCAATGCTCTATGGCGTTGAATGTTGGCCTTTAAAAGAGAAGCATAATACTAAGTTATGTGTTGCCAAGATGAGAATGATTTGGTGGATGAGTGGCTTTACACTTAGATACAAAATGCAAAATGAATATATCCATGATAGGGTTGGTGTGGTTCCTGTGATGGACAAATTTAGAGAAAGTCGTCTAAGTTGGTCTGGTCACATTACACATTGATGATTTGATGATCAGATTAGAAGAGTAAATGTTTTAAATTTGACTTATGTTAAGAAAGGTAGCGGTGGAAAAAGGAGGACTTCGGCTTATTGTATAAAAAATGATCTTAATTTATTAGAACTAAATGAAAATATGACACTAAATAGGATGCAATGGAGAAAAAGGATTCATGTAGCTGACCCCACATAGTGGGATTAAGGATATATTGTTGTTTTTATTTTTATTGTTATTTTTGGGGAATAAATCATAAGGTACAACACAGAACGTGTTCATTAATGGCATTTAATGCAAGTTCAAATAATTAAGAAATAAAACGAATTGAAGAATATAACTCTTCGATTTTTGAGAAATTTACATGCTATTGAATCCTTCTAGGAAGCGGTGTCATGTACTATTTGTGGGTTCATACAATCCAAGAGAGATCTTAGATAAATAGAAAAAGAATAAAAAGAGATAGGAGAGAGAAAGTTACAAATGTTGTATGCTTTTAATAATTTTTCTATTTTCATGAAAAAAAAATCTGCCCATGAGGTATAAGGACTCTTATATTTATAAGTCTCATAGGGTGTCCTTGATCCTTATAGGGTTACAAAAGGAAAAGAAATAAAGAATATACAACTATAGGTTGTATTGTACAAAACCTATTTATGATTTGTTGTTAATGGATATTATCAAGGGCATGAATCAGCTCGTAAATGAACTTGAGTTATGATGAGAGTTTGGTTCATTTTTGCTTTAATTTCAAGGCACCCTTGTAAGACAATTTCAAGATTGATAAGTAAGTTCATTAACAAAACATGGAAATAGCAGGTGAACTTGGTAGAGGAACTCCGTTATGGAAGGCCAACTTAAAGGAGGAGCCTGATACACCTAAAATATATGTGTTTTAATGGAAGGAATTTTTGTGTTTTTATTGCAGTTACAAGTTAAAAGGGTGAAAAATGCTTCAAGGAGTGAAAAAGGATCGAATTTGGAACAAAAAGGTAAAAAATGTGCAAAAGAGTTTTGGCGCCTAAGCGCCAGATCCGGTGCTTACGCGCCGGTTAAACAGAGAAGGCCGCACCTAAGCGCTAGAGGCCCCAAGCTTACGCGCCAGTTACAGTTATTGGGCGAGTAAATTCGGTTTTTGCAAATTTTAAAGAGATTTTTGAGACACCCATTGGCTTTAACCATGGACAAAAATTATCAGGAAAGGATGCATCTCTTAGGGAAAAACATTGAATCTAGACATATTTTGAAGAGAAACCAAGACACCTTTTGGAAAATTATAAAAGAAAGAAGATTGAGACTTTGAAAGAGGTCCTGAAAGTATTGGAAAGTTTTAAAAGTTCTCATTTGGGGAGTTAGTTCGAAGAGATTTTCAGGCACCCATTTTTACTTTTATTTTATTCTTTTTGTTATTTTATTTTGAGTGATTGTAAAGAGAAGAGAATCAAAGGAACTTCAAGAGTTTGGTGGAGGACTTGAGATAAGTGTTTTTCTTTCTACTACTTTTGGTTTTAATTGAGACTTTTTGTTGGTTTGACAATGATTTCTTCTTTTAAACTAATGCGTCATTTTGTTTTTTCCATGGATTCTGAGCAGTTTTCTTTATCTTTCTTCTTAAAAGAATAAGTAATTACGTTTTAGATGGAAGTTGCGAAAATGATTGATCGTCAATGATGGAAGAAGTAGTAATGATTTAAATCCATGCACTTGATTTACTTCTTGATTTGGCAAATCCAGATGTTAAAATTTGTTGTGAGAACATGTAAGAACCAGACTGGTATTATCTCAGTCAACAATTAGAAAGAATCACATGAGGTTGTATGAATGAGAATGTAATTCATATGATTTAGTGCAAATAAATTTGGAAATAATGTTAAAATTTGTTGTGAGAACATGTAAGAACCGGGCTGGTATTGTCTAAGTCAACAATTGGTTCACATGAGGTTGTATGAATGAGAATGTAGTTCATATGATTGAGTGCAAATAAATAGGGAAAATTCATTGAAGGGTGGAGAGTTAGAGTACTTTAAAGTGACAGGTTAAAGCCCCCAAGTTGGTTTATTATTTTAGGTTTTGATATGAGAATGTTAGCCCTCAGGTAGAAGGAATTAAGGGAACTCTAGAGTGAGAGCTAGTATCTTCCCTGCCTAGCTAATCTTCAGAACTATCCAAACTTTAAATTAGCCAATGTTCTTTATAGCATCTGTAGTAAGGGTAAAGAATATTATTGCTCTTATTTGGTACAACACAATTTGCATACTTCCACAACTAAATTCTTATAATTTTTACTGATTCATAACAAGAAGAAAGATATTTTCATATTTAGTGCTTTTCTTCTACAAAAACTCTAGTGATCTTTTTAAATTCTTATTGTTCTATCAAAATATTGAAAATACCAAAAATATTTAAATTTTCATTGCTGCAAAAATCATCTTTTGTTTAGATAATTATCTTTTTATTAAAAAATAGAAAGTTTGCTCTTCAACAGTGCATTATGCGTATTCTCCCTGTGGGCTCGATATTCAGGTCTTAATCAAAAAGTCTTATATTACTTGATGCAATACGTATACTTGCGTAGTATCCTAATATATATAAATTAAAAGTTAAATTCTTATTTTTATTTAGGATCAAGTTTTGGGTTTTTTTGCAAAGGAAATAAGTGAAATATAATATAAATTATTATTGTACTGTGCATATTAATTGTATACAGGGATCAAGTTTTGGCGCCATTGCTGGGGAGAAATTTATTTCAAAAGCAAATTTCTTTTTTTAGAAAGTCTTATTTAAAAATCAGTTTAAACTTTAAGTTATCTTATCTTATTTTATTTTCTTTTAATTTATTTTATTATATGTTAGTGTATGCGTAATTCAGGTTATGAAGGACTAGTGCCCTTTGACTCTTAATTAGAAAGAACTATTAGAAAAATCAGAAAAACCAAAAAAAAATTGTAAATTTTGAAAAATCCAAAAAAATTACAGAAATGACTGACCAAAATAATCAAAATGCTGAATTTCATCAAGAGTTTAGACCATTAAGAGATTATGTCAACCCTACTGTAGATGAACTTCATCATAGTATTCAAAAACCTACTGTAGTGGCTAATTCATTTGAGCTTAAACTTGCTATTATCCAAATGGTATCAAATAATCAATTTGGAGGATCACCAACTAAAGATCCAAATTAACATTTTGGCAATTTTCTAGAATTGTGTGCTACATTTAAATATGATGGTGTATCAGATGATGTCATAAGACTTAAGTTATTTTCTTTCTCACAGAGGGATAAAGCTAAGATGTGGTTGAATTTGTTAGCACCTGGATCTATCAAATCTTAGGGTGATTTAGCACAAAAATTCTATGCTAAATATTTTCCACCTTAAAAAACAGCAAAGCTTAGAAATGATATTACATCTTTTAATCAGTTTGAAAGGGAATCTATTTATGAATCATGAGAGAGATTTAAGGAAATCTTAAGTAAGTGTCCACACCATGCTATATCAGATTAGTTAATAATTTAAAACTTTTATAATTGATTAGTTGGATCTCTTAGATCAATTATCGATGCTGTTGCTGACGATTCATTGATGTCAAAACCATTTCATGACGCTTATGCTTTAATTGAAGAAATGGCTAACAATAATTTTTAATGGCCTTCTGAGAGGGTAAATCTTAGGAAAGTAGCCAATATTTATGAAACTAATGCATTTACCATGTTAGCAAATCAAGTTGCTATAATTTCAAGAAAGTTAGACCTATTTGGAATGAATTTTCTCAACTAATTTCCATGATTGAAGAGAATTCATTAGGCCAAATGGTAGATTCTCAAGAATCATTAGAAACATTCAATGCCATAATTAATAAGCAGAATAACCCATATTAAATGTATTATAACGCAGGTTGGAAGAACCATCCCAACTTTAACTGGAATAACAATTCAGGTGATAATAATCAGTAATGGGGGAACAACCAAGGAAACCCATTGAGAAATTGGAATAACCAAGGGAATAATTATTATAAATCTACTTATCCTCCAGGTTTCAATAGTAATACACAGATTAAGGAGAAAAAATTGTCTATAGAAGAAGTGGGGTTACAAATGGAAAATCAATTACAAAGTCAAGGTGCTATAATTAGAAATATTGATAATCAACTTGAGCAAATAGAAAATTCATTAGGTAATAGATCCCAAGGAACGCTTCCTAGTAAAACTGAATCAAATCCAAAAGACCAGAAAAAAAATAAGTAAAAGCCGTTCAATCTAGAAGTGGAGGAGAGTTTAAAGGTCGGGTTCAAAAAGCAATTGAAGTAGAGAAAGTAGAAATTGAAGAATCAAAAGAGAACGCTCCAAAAGATTGCGAGAAACATATTTCTCCACTAAAGATTGATTTGGAAAAACCACCACCTCCATTACCTCAAAGACTTCATTGACCTATTTCTCCACTAAAAATTGATTTAGAAAAACCACCACCTCCATTTCCTCAGAGAATTTGTCAACAAGAAGTTGGATAAACAATTTTCAAAATTTCTAAAAATATTTAAGAAGCTTACAATTAATATTCCATTTACTAAAGCCTTAGAATAAATGCCAAGCTATGTAAAGTTTATGAAGGATATTCTCAATAGAAAAAAGGAAGTTTGAAGATAATGAGATTGTTGCACTTACTGAGGAGTGCAATGCAATATTTCAGAAGAAGCTTCCTGAAAAGCTTAAAGATCCTGGTAGCTTTACAATTCCATGTGTAATATGAGACAGATTTTATGGGAAAGCTTTATGTGATTTAGGTGCAAGCATTAACCTTATGCCATTATCAACGTTTAAAAGATTAGGATTAGGAGAAATAACCCCTACTCTAATAACTCTGTAGTTAGAAGATTGTTCGATAAAATACCCTAAAGGAGGTTTATAGAAGATGTCCTAGTGAAAGTGGATCAATTTATTTTTCCTGTTGATTTCATTGTGCTACGATGTCCTAGTGAAAGTGGATCAATTTATCTTTCTTGTTGATTTCGTTGTGCTAGATATGGACAAAGTGGATCAATTTATCTTTCCTGTTGATTTCATTGTACTGGATATGGAGGAAGATAAAGAGATACCTATCATTTTGAGGAGATCTTTCCTATTGATTTCATTGTGCTAGATATGGAGGAAGATAAAGAGATACCTATCATTTTGGGAAGACCTTTCCTAGCCACAGGAAGAGCAATGATAGATGTGCAGAAAGGGGAAATAATGCTATTGGATCAAATTGTTACTTTTAACATTTCAAAATGATTGAAATACCCTGCAAAAGGTAAAGATAATGAATGCTATAGGATGGATGTTATAAGATATCTATGTGAATTCCATTTTTGAACTACATATGAAGAAAAATATTAAGAAAAAGATTTGGAACACGAGCAAGAAGAGGAATTAAATTAGTGTGAAGATCTTTATAAGAAAAATTCAAACTATGTTCGAGAATGTTTTGAAGTTTTTGACACGATAGATAAAGATAAATCATTTTGTTCATTAATTGAAAAACCTTCAGAATTAGAGTTGAATTTACTTCCTGATATTTTAAAATATGCCTTTTTAGGGAGATTCCTCTACTTTACTGGTTATAATTTCCTCAAAATTAACAATGGAAGAAGAAGAAAGGTTGATGAAAATTCTGAAAAATTTTGAGAAAGCCTTTGGATGGAAAATTGTTGATATTAAAGGAACCAGTCCTTCAATTTGTTTGCATATAATTCATATGGAAGAGAACTACAAGCCTAGGACTGATTCTCAAAGGAGATTGAATCCTGTTATGAAAGAAGTTGTAAAGAAAGAAATTTTAAAGTGGTTAGATGTTACTATTATCTACCCTATTTCAGATAGTGTCTGGGTTGATCCAATTTATTGTGTTCCTAAGAAAGGAGGAGTAACTGTAACTGTAAATGAACATAATGAGTTAATACCTACTAGATAAGTTACAGGGTGGCGAATATGCATTGATTATAGAATATTAGATCTTGCAACTGTGAAAGATCATTTTCCATTACCCGTTCTAGATTAAATGCTAGATAGACTTGTTGGGCATAAATATTTTTTTTTTCTAGATGGATATACTGGTTATCGCCAACTTCAAATATCTCCTGAGGATTAAGAGAAAATAATGTTTACCAATCCTTATGTTACTTTTGCTTTTAAAAGAATGCTCTTTAGTTAATGTAATGCCCCTGCTACATTTCAAAGATATATGAATGAAATTTTTTTGTGATTTAATTGAAAAAGGGATTGAAGTATTCATGGATGATTTTTTAGTGTTTAGAACTTTATTTGACTCGTGTTTAGAACATTTATCAAAAGTTCTTAAGCATTGTGAAGAAATAAATTTAGTCCTTAACTGGGAAAAAATGCCAATTTATCGTGGCAGGATGATATGTATTAGGACATCAAATCTCAGAAAATGGTGTGGAAGTAGATCCTGCTACAATTGAAGTGATCACTAATTTACCTTATCCAACAAATGTAAGTGAAAGTAGGAGTTTTTTAGAACATGCTAGATTCTACAGGCGATATATTAAAAACTTTTCAAAGATTGCTAAGCCTTTATGCCATTTACTGGAGAAAGATGCAATTTTTAATTTTGATGAGGAATGCTTAAAAGCTTTTAAGTTATTAAAAGAAAAACTAATCACTACACCAATTATATTTTCACCAAACTGGGAAAAACCTTTTAAATTAATGTGTGATACTAGTGATTATGCTATTAGCTATTTTATGACAAAGATATGATAAAATTTTCAAAGTTATTTACTATGTTAGTAAAACTTTTAATGAAACTCAAATTAATTATACAATAACTGAAAAAAAGAGTTATTCACAATAGTATATGCTTTTGATAAATTTAGATCATATTTAATTGGAACTCATTGTGTAGTGCATACAGATCATTATGTTATTAAATATTTAATGAAAAAGAAGGATGCTAAACCTAGACTTATAAGATGGATTCTTCTTTTGCAAGAATTTGATTTTATAATAGTAGATTAGAAGGGGATTGAAAATCAAATTGCTGATCAGTTGTCTAAACATGAATTAGAAAAACCACTCCATTTTGAAAATGAAATTAATGAACATTTTTAAGATGAAAAATTGTTCCCTTTAATGAGCGGTGTGCTCCGTGGCATGCCGATATTGTGAACTTTGTTGTTAGTGATATTATACCCTATGGAATGACATACCAACAAAAGAGGAAATTGATTTCTAAAGCTAAGAATTATTTTTGGGATGCCCATTTTTATATAAACAAGGAAAGGTTCTGATTATTCAAAGATGTGTACCATTAGAAGAAACTTATGAGATTATCCAAAAATGTTATAATTTTTATTTTTGGGGATCATTTTGGTGTTGATAAAACAACATACAAAATTTTACAATCTAGATTTTATTGGCCTATAATATTTAGAGATGTTAATGCTTATATCAAAACTTGTGAAGATGTCAAAGAGTAGGTAATATTTCTAGAAGAAATGAGATGCCCCTCAATTAAATGCTAGAAGTTGAAATATTTGATGTTTAGGGATTAGATTTCATGGGACCATTTATACCATCTTTTGGAAATTTATATATTCTATTAGCAGTGGACTATATATCCAAAATGGATAGAAGTTGTTGCTTTACCTTGTTGTGATGCTCAAAGTGCTACAAAATTTTTGAAATTGATTATATTTTGTAGATTTGGGATGCCAAGAGTTATCATTACTGGTGGGGGAAGTCATTTTAGAAATGCCATAATGGAGAAAGTATTGAAGAAATACCATATAAATCATAGGATTGCTACTCCTTATCATCCTCAAACAAGTGGTTTGACTGAATTATCCAATCAAGAAATTAAAAGAATTATGGAAAAATCTGTGAATTCAATAAAAATGGATTGGTCAGTCAAACTTGACCATGCTTTGTGGGCTTATAGAGCTGTATGCAAAACTCCTATAGGAATGTCCCCATATAGGCTAATATTTTGGAAAACTTGTCACTTACTAGTTGAACTTGAGCATAAGGCATATTAGGCGATTAAAGAGTTCAATTATAATTTAAAAAATGCTGGTGAGAAAAGATTGTTACAATTAAATGAGCTTGAAGAGATAAGGAATGAGTCTTATGAAAGTGCCAAAATTTATAAAAAAAAGATGAAGATGTGGCATGATCGAAGGATTCTTACTAAAAGTATTTAGCCAAGGTAGCAAGCTTTGCTATATATATCAAGGTTAAGATTATTTCTAAGCAAACTTAAGTCCAGGTGGATGGGCACATTTATTGTGATTAAAGTTTATCCTTATGGAGCTGTGGATTTTAAAGATCCTAAGTCTGAGAAAATATTTAAAGTTAATGGACATAGACTAAAACTTATTTTATAGGGGATCAGGATAAGTTTAATGATGGAATGATGTTGAGTCAACTAGAGTAAGCACTTGTTATGTCGGCCTGACGATGTAAAACCAAGCGCTTTGTGGGAAGCAACCCATAGTTATCAGTGTGTTTTTATTTTTATTACTGTTTTATGTGTGATTAAGAAAATTTGGGACAGTACTTTTGAGACTATGATGTGTTAGTATTGATTTTAAGACTTTATTTAGTGATCTAGACATGTTAAAATGAGAATTTGGACGTTAAGTGGAGTAGTGCAAAAATGTGCACCGGCGCTTAAGCGCCAAATCTGACGCTTAAGCGCGAAAATTTAAAAATATGTGCAAAATTAATATTCTAGAAGGGACAACCACATAGAAGTTAGCAAAAGCATGCCAAGGCAGTTTCTAAACGTGTCTAGGCATTATTGGAAGGATTTAGGCCTATAAATAAATGGGTTTAGTGAAGGAATTTCACCCCA
Source organism: Phalaenopsis hybrid cultivar (assembly GCA_002079205.1). Classification (NCBI taxonomy): domain Eukaryota; kingdom Viridiplantae; phylum Streptophyta; class Magnoliopsida; order Asparagales; family Orchidaceae; genus Phalaenopsis; species Phalaenopsis hybrid cultivar. Next base: position 167,737 of record JXCR01144726.1, on the reverse strand, counting down.
AATCATTTCTAGTCTTAAAGTCTAAAAGAGAGATAGATTTTAAGATGATGTCTTCATGGGAGATGGATTTGAAGAAGGAGGAGACCATTAGGAAGAAATTCACTAGTCAAAGTGCACAAGAGATGTATAATGGTTTCTTAGCTGTTAGTATTGCAAGGGATATCAGAGAAGACCAAAAAAATTGAAAATACCATGTCTGTACTGGAGACTAAGGTATTGGAGATTCATGCACATCTTGAGCATATTGAAAGGCAATTGAAAATGTAATTTAGCCACACCAATTATATAGAGGAAGCGGATAAGGAGATGTTTCTTAAGCAAAAGCGGTTTGAAGAAGATTGGATCAGAGCACGTCACCACCGTCCCTTTTATCAACTTTATATTCCAGTCGCCCCAGGAGAGACTAGTGAAAGACCTGAATTTGTTCCTTCTAATAAAGAATGGAATTATGTTCTATGTTTAAATTTATGTTTTTGTGTGTTTAAAGTCATTGTATTTACGTATTTTAGTGTTTAAGACTTGCTTTTAGTGTTTGTGTTACTTAGGTGTTTAATTGTGAAAAATTGTTAAGTGTTTGTATATAGGAAAATTTTCTCATCCATGACTATTTGGCATAAGAACTAAGTGTTCAAATGTATTTGTACTTGTTTGTGAATTAATATAAGTTTGTTTGTGTGAAATTTTATGTTGTTTTAGCCTCAAATTAAAATAGTTATTAAAGAGAATTTTGAGATAGAGAGTTACAAGATATTGAAAATAGTCATTTAAGTGCTATGAGACCATTTAGGGGTGGGTTAATTAGGCAAATAGTGCATTTTACTGTAATTTGAAATTTTTGAAATATGTGCACCGGCGTTTAAGCGAACATCTCCTGCTTAAGCGTGAGCAAACCAAAGTGGAAGGCGCCTAAGCGCCATTTACCCACGCTTAAGCGTCGGTTCATGAAAACCACTTTGCGAACGGTTAAAAGTGAAAATTTGAGCCAAAAATCACCATTTTTATCCTTCCGTCACCTTCAACCTCTCAAAAATGTAATTTTGGAGAGCTAGGGCACACCATTAAGTGGAGATTTCTTGTTGGAATCAAGAAATAATTGCTAGATTTTGATTTCATAAGGTAAGAGCTTCACTTCTATGCAAAAATTTTAGATTTTCACAATGTATTTTGAGTACATTTGGAAGAATTCAAAAATTCACTATTCATGGTGAAAAATGAGGAAAAATCTATGGAAGTTGCATAGGAAGTGTAGTTTAAGCTTTTGGAAGTTTAGTTTAGTGGTTTAGACTTGATTTTTAAAGTTATTGTTGGAATTTATCAAATTTGTAGAATGACACCAATAATGAAAAGGAGCAGGGGTAATGCCCCTTTCAATTTGAGTAAATTTGTTAGTTCAAAAGCTCAAGATCGGTATAATGACGCATTGCAATCACGCAAACTTATTCAGGAGCAATGTTTTAGTAATCCGGGTGGAGAAGTGGAAGATTTAATTGTTCACTGACAGTGGGAACAATTTTGTTGTTTCTCTACAGTGGCAGTTATATCTATTGTGAGGGAGTTCTATGCAAATCTCCCTGAAGCTGAAGACAACCAAGTTATTGATCGAGGAAAGCTGGTACCTTTTTTGCCAAAGGTAATCAACTTATTTTACTATTTACCATAAGATACATTATGTTTTAATGCAAATTATAGCCCTACTGAAGCGAAGTTAGACGAGATTATCTCTTACTTGACTATTGGAAGAAGACTTTGGAAGAACATTAATGAGAGGAGAGTAAATTTCCCAAATTCAAAGTTATGTGCACCTTCAAAGGCCTGACACTATTTCATTTCTGCTTGTCTACTTCTGACCAGTCATCGTAGTGAAGTAACCAGTAAAAGAACGATGTTGAGCTATTGTATTCAAGAGGGAAAGCTCATCAGCATTAGAGCTTTGATCTGTCAGACTATCTTCAGTTCTGTTACAGCTGTTACAACTGTAGGCCTAAGATTTGCTTCCTTAATCTTTTCTTTATGTGAGCAGTTTGGAGTTAAATATGATAGCTAAGAGGAAGTTTTATTACCTCTAACGTTCATCACTAAGGTGAGTGTGAACACTTATTTAAAGCATTCAATTTTTGGCTGAAGAGGAGGATTTTCTTAGAGCTATGGAGGGGAGACGTCTGCTGCTTCTACCTCTACTGCTTCTACATCTAGAACATCTACCTCACGTGATTCTACATCTCGAGGTGAGTCTACTAAGACCCAAGATCAATTATTGCAGAGGATGATGTATATTATAAATTTTACCGCTGATAGGTTCCAAAATTTAGAGTATTTTGCAGAGCATACTGATAGGTATAAGAGGAGAAATTTCACTCATCTATGGAGAGCCTCATTAGGCGTAACCAAGGAGAAATTTCACTCATCTATGGAGAGCCTCATTATGAGCCAGCAAAAGTTTGCAATAGCAGTGATTTAGAGGATGAAGAGTAGTGCTGAGAGATTTATTTTATGATTGTAATATGATATGAACTATGTGGTCTGGGCTTGCTACATTTGCATCTATGTGTTGGTTTGAACTATGTGATATGATTTGTACTATTATGTTTAAGTGAGAATTGTGATGTGATGTGTTTCCATGTTTTGGACTTGAGACATGTATGTTTGTGTACTTGTTTAGACATTATGATGTGTGAGACTTTTATTTTTATTTGTTTTGTGATGTTTGTGTTAGTTAGTGGTTTGTTTTAAAATTTTAGGGTAGTAGCTGTTGTGAGTTTTGTGATTTAGTTAGTTTAAAAATTAACTTAATTCTATATCTGTTGTAAATTTGAAAATTTTGCTAACTTAGGTCTTAAATTTGAAATTTAAGAAACTGCTACCCTGTATTTTTCTTTTATCATGTTAGTGTTTTTGTTTTTTTGCTGAGAATATGAAATTAAATTAGTGTATTAGTTTACTTTTATTTTTATACCCACTGCTTAGAAGTCTATTAAATCTCTTCATGTTAAATTGAAATGAAAATATAGAAAATTTGATCAAAAATTAATTTTACTCCGGTTTTTAGTTTTATACTTGTATTACTAGGTTTAAAAATTCTTGTTATTATGTTATTTTAAAATTTCATTCCTGCTTATATTTATATATCTGAAGTTAAACTGTTTAATCTGTTAAAAATTTAAGTTTGGGGTGGGGGGGATGAAAAATATATTCAAAAGTGGAATTTTATTTGTTCTCAAATGTGCTACAAGTAAATTTGATTTAAAAAGAAAAAAATTGATTATGTATATGATGTTATATTAGGGAAGTAAAATTTAATTTTAGAAATGAGTAAGAAAATTTGGTTAAAATTTTTAGTAATGAAAGAAAACTTTAAGTTAAAAAGTTTTTAGATGAGAAAATGATTAATATAAGTAACTATGTTTAATAAAAAAAATAGTATTTTTGAGAAATTTAGATAATTTAAACTTTTATTTTTAATACTTCAATTTTTTTCATTAAAATAATTTTCAAAACTATTATTATTTTTATAAGTAAAAGATATATATCAAGACTTTGCCTTAAGAAAGAAGAAGTGGAATTCAAAATTATTAAAGGCCTATCCAAATATAGTAATCCTTGCCTGGAAAGAAAAAAAGAAAGAAAGAAAAGAAAAAGAAAAGAAAAAGAGAAAGAAAAGAAAAGAAAGAGAAAAAGAAAAAGAGAAAAAAAATTAAGAAGGAGAAACTTGAGGATTTTTGCCTAATCAAAAATTGGTTCTACATTTGATCTTTTTAAAGTATAAGGCTTGAGAAACTCTTAAGCTTATAGATATAATCTATTAAGTAAAATTGATTTTAATGAAAATTTTTAAGTAGAGATAATAAAAGAACTAAATTCTAAATTTGGAAAATCTATGATATATTTGTGACTTAAATAGAAACTCATATTTTCATCTTTCTTAACTTTAAGAATTTCTAAACTTTAAGTTGGTCTCATTTACTGAATATTTTTTCTAAATTAGACTACTATATTTCTAAATCAAAATTTTAGTAACTCCTAAAGAAACTCATATACATATCATACATATTTAGTTTCTAAAGATTGAAGTGTCACTTGAGGACAAGTAACATTTTAAGTTTGGGGCATTTTCATACACCTAAAATATATAGTATTTTAGACACATTTTTATAGCTATTTTTGAGATATTGCACTTTAATGGAAAGTATTTTTGGGTTTTTCTTGCAGACACAAGTCTAAAGGGTGAAAAGTGCTTAAAGGAGAGAAAAAAGATCAAATTTGGAGAAAAAAAGGTGAAAAATGTGCAAAAGAGTTTTGGCGCCTAAGCGCCAGATCTGACGCTTAAGCATTGGTTAAACAGAGAAGTCCGCGCCTAAGCGCCAAAGGCCCAACGCTTAAGTGCCAGTGGCAGTTATTGGGTGAGTAAATTCATTTTTTGCAAATTTTGAAGAGGTTTTGAGGCACCCATTGGCTTAATAGGTGGTGATAACCACCATGGATGAAATTTATCACGAAAGGATGCATCTCTTGGGGAAATACATCAAATCTAGAGATATTTTGAAGATAAACCAAGGCAACTTTTGTAAAATTATAAAAGAAAGCAGTTCAGGACTTTGAAAGAGGTCCTGAAAGCATTGGTAGGTTTTGAAAGTTCTCATTTGGGGAGTTAGTTCAGAAAGATTTTCAGGCACCACTTTTACTTTTATTTTATCCATTTGTTATTTTATTTTGAGTAATTGTAAAGAGAAGAGAATCAAAGGAACTTCAAGAGTCTGGTGGAGGACTTGAGATAAGTTTTTATCTTTCTATTTTGAGACTACTTTTGGCTTTGATTATGACTTGTTGTTGGTTTGACAATGATTTCTTCTTTTAAACTAAAGTGTGGTTTTATTTTTTCCATGAATTATGAGTAGTCTTCTTTATCTTTCTTCTTAAACTGATAAGTAATTAAGTTTTGGACGGAAGTTGTGGAAAGTATTGATCTTCAATGATGGAGGAGGTTTTGATGATTTAAATCCATGCACTTCATTTACTTCTTGATTTGACCAATCTAGATGTTAAAATTTGTTGTGAGAACATGTAAGAACCAGGCTGGTATTGTTTCCGTCAACAATTGGAAAGAATCACATGAGGTTGTATGAATGAGAATGTAGTTCATAGATTGAGTGCAAATAAATAAGGAAATATTCATTTAAGGGTGTATAGTTAGAGGACTTTAAAGTGACATGTTAAAGCCCCCAACTTGGTTTATTATTTTAGGTTCTGATACGAGAATGTTAGCCCCCAGGTGGAGGGAATTGAGGGAACTCTAGAGTGAGAGCTATTATCTTCCCTGCCTAGCTGGTCTTCAAAACTATTCAAACTTTAAATTAGCCAATGTTCTTTATAGCATCTCTAGTACGAGTAATGAATATTATTGCTTTTATTTGGCACAACACAATTTGCGTACTTCCACAACAAAATTCTTATACTTATTTTTTATTCATAATAAGAAGAAAGATATTTTCATATTTAGTGCTTTCCTTCTACAAAAACTCTAATTTTCTTTTTAAATTGTTATTGTTCTATCAAAATATTGAAAATACCAAAAACATTAAATTTTCAGTACTGCAAAAATCATCTTTAGTTTAAATAATTATCTTTTTATTAAAAATAGAATGTTTGATGTTCAATAGTGCATATGCGTATTCTCCCGGTGGGTTCAATATTCTGGTCTTAATATCCTATATTACTTGATAACGATATGTATACTTGCGTAGTATCCCAATATATATAAATTAAAAACTAAATTCTTATTTTTCTTCAGGATCAAGTTTTAGGTTTTGTTGTAAAGTAAGGAAATATAAGTAAAATATAATCTGAATTATAGTTGTATTGTGCATATTAACAGTATCCAGGGATCAGAGCCCGACTATGGTAGGCGAGTTCGATAAATGAACTCATTAAATCCTTTAGATGAATAACTCTTATTGTTGTAGAATCAATGAATGTTGTTGAATTGAAAAAATATTTTATTATGCAGTTTATATCATTAGGGAGGTGTTTGTATTAAGGATGACTTATAGGTTTGCGGGCTTAGAAAGCCCATTTACACTCACAAGGGCTAGTGAAGGCCACTTTAGAATGTACACTTAGTTCCTAGATTCTTTTTACTTATTGACATGATATTGCAAACAAAATAAGATAAAATATAAATTGTGATAGTAGTAATAAAAAACCCATCATTTCATGCTTTGCCGAGCTGATCTTGAGCTTATTGTGAATGCTTTAATTTATAAGAAAATTAAGAGGGGTTACACTACACCAATCTAGAACAGTGCTATCCCTACATGGAGTAGCCATGAGCGCTTTTGTAGTAAGAGCAAAATGATTCTCACATATGGCCCTTAGCTGTCAAGATAGTAGGTGTTACTAATTCTTTTACCATGACCTGCATAAGGTGTAAGTAAATCTTTGTTCGCCAAACTATTTTGTATTCATGCGATTATTTCAGATGAGACTGGAATACAACTTGTGATTATCATCAAAAAATCTATTATCAAAATAAAACTATTATGGAAAAGAAGGCTTTAAAATTCCATGCTGGTGGGGTTGTTCTTACTTCATTTTACCCTTGTTAGAGAATAATTGTCATCTGACCATATGATATGATCCAAGTAAAGCATCTTTTATGTTCATTGAAACATTGTCATGCTGCCATAAAAATAAAATTAAGGAAATTACAAATGGTAGAAGTAATTGTGGTGATTACCAAAATAAAATTTTGGGATGTCAACTTTGAGTTCATTATATAAAAATCACATGTGCCATATGAAGGCTATCATATCATTTCATTTCCTTGCACTCTTTACTTTATTTAAATATCCTTTGCTTCTCTAGTATTACTTCCTTGTACGATATTTTGAGAGAGAAACTAGAGGTCTTTGATGAGGTATTGAGACAAATCCTTCAACAAAAGTGAAAGAAAGATGGGTGCCTCAAGAAAGATTGAAATTCTTAAAGGAGGGACAAGGAGATTGCAAGCCTGAGCTAGTAAAAGCGGAGGTGCCTCAAAGCTACTATTCAAGTGGTTCTTTGATGTCAAGCTTCATTCCAAGGATTTATTTGAATGAAGCCACTATTGATGATGTGCCAAAGCCGCAAATGTTTGATCTTATTTGAGAAATATATTATAGATTTTCCAAATGACATTGCAAAGGTTCAGATTTCTACTCCTCACAACAAATGGAAGGGATCCAACTTAATGTTGCTCTTTAAGTACAACTCAGTAGAGAGATGGTTGCTTCTCTTTTCTTAATTTTTTTAACAAAATACATTTTTCTCCTTATAATGCTCCTTTGCAGAATTATATGTTGATCACTGAACTAATTCACTATTGCCTCCTTAAGAACTTAGTTTACAAGAAATGGAAAACATGTCAGGGCAGACCTTGAAGTTAGATTTTGAAGTTATATTGATCATTGACAAATTTCATTTAAAATTTTTTAAACTTAAATGACACTAATTTATAAGTTTCATCCCACAATTATATTTATCTAGGTTGTTAGCCATTCCTAATTATTTTGTTTGTCTTTTTATACTTGGATTTAAGACTGACATTTTCCTTAAAATATTTTAATGTTAATTATCAGATTAGCTTTTGTTCATCAAGAGATTATAAGACTTGCATATATAGTAATGGTTCTTTCATATCACTAATCGAGTAAGGGAAATCTCTAAAATTTTCAAGTCTTATATCTTTATCTTATAAGTTTCAACTGAATTATTTTTTATCATTCAAGATAATATTATTTAATTTTTGTAGAGTGTTGCAATAAGAATCATATGAGTGATTTTACTATCTTTTATTGGTCTTATTCCTTAGCATAAAGGCATACAATTGCTTTTATCCCGTAAAATAGTGAGATAACATTATTTGTGGCTCCTCTATTTAATTTTGGGCAACATGAGAGCCAATCGAAGGCAACATATTTTTATTAAAAAATTATATGACTCTACTTCAAAATTGACTCAATATCTCATGTACACTAAATCTTGTAATTAGATAAAAGAAATTATATGTCAACCTCATTAAAAATGAGGTTAATACTTTGAATGGTAAAACTTATGGATGATAATGGATATTGCATTATCATTAATAATAATCTAGATTCTAACTTTGTTTAGACTGATAAATCTTTTGATAATCATAATTAGAAACTTTAGATTATCTTATTGATCTTGAAGTTAGGTTCTACACACCCACTCTAACACCCCACCCTTGCCCTCTGCACACCCCCTTCTCTCCCCTCATCCGAGCCAGAAAAAAGTGAAAAATTAAATCCACTATCAATAAAATAAGAGAAATTAATCTGGTACACAAAAAAAAGTATCTTTGACACAATTTTATTAATATACTATTAGGTTGAGATGATTTTAACATTTTAATTAAGTTACTTCTAGAGTATACCACTTTTTTCTTCGAGTTAAAAAATATGTTTAGTATGCCTCAAGCTTAAGGATTATTTTTAGAACCTCAATTAAAATATAATAATGTAAGATCATGTCATTTAAATTCAAAAATGCTATTACAACCTAACAATAAGCTATGAATTGATTTTAAATGAACTCGTCCATAATTAAGTCCAAAGCTACATTTCTAATTTAGCATATATGATTTAAGATTTATTTTCTAGTACTTGTGCTTCTATAATCCAAAGATGGGTTTTCTGAAGTGTGCCCTTATGGTCATTAGTTCATATTAGATGGGATTAGTTATTTAAATTAGTGGACAAATATGATGACACTAAAAGTAGTAAACTTCACATAGTGCTTCGATGCTATTATGTAATGATTCAACATCTCTTGATAAACTATAATGGATAATGGCTCTATTTTCAAGAGCACCAAAATTAATAATTTTGTTAGAAATTATAATTTTGAATGGAGATATTCAACCATCTATTATCCTTGAGATACTAGATTGATTGAGGTCTTTAATAAGGTTATCCTCCATATCTTGAAAAAAAATTCTTGATGAAAATAAACATCAATGACATGAAAAATTGCTCTAAGCCTTTATAGTAAATCATTTGTAAGAAATTAATTCAATCCACTTTGTTTGTCTTGGATTATAAATTTGAGAAATTAATTTTGTAGCACCACAAATTTTGAAAATTTTTATATAATTGATCAAATATGATATCTAAAGATTATACTATAGTAGATATTTGATATACTGTTATATATTAGATTCAATCATCAAATATGAACTTTAAAATTTCTAGGTCTATATGAACTAGAGATTTATTTTCTCATCTCACTTGGGAAAAATAGAATTTATTTTAATTTAGGGCACTTATTCTTTGAAGTAATTAATTGCATCTCAATATAAAGCATCCTTAAAAATATTATTGATTAAAGTAGTGGATCATGTTTTTATAGTTTTTAACTTTTAGGTTGTCATGCTTGTTATTTAGAAATTAATCAGGAGATGTAAAATTGAAATATTTCTTCTTGGAATCCAAAGGATATGAGATAATATATTGGTATTCTCTTTTTAGATAAAGAAGATGAGAGTAGTGAGAGGAAGAAAAAGAACATTTTGTACTATCTAAAGCTGTTAATCAAGGAAGATAGGTGCTAATGGTTTATTTAGGTTTACTATAAAATTAAGAAGAGGGTGCTTGCTAGTGGGAGAGATAGATAATCATGGGACTCTTGAAAGACAATAGAGAGGTTAGATTGGGATGGTTCTAGGAAGCACAAATGATTCATGGAGTAGGGTACCAGTTTTGCCTAATAATGATAGAGGGAATGAGAAAGAGATGGTCCATGTAAGGTAGAGTGTTAGGGGGTCACTAATAATAGGCTTGGTGTCTGAGGTTAAGGAAGTGTTCGTGATTTTGATAGATTGTGCAAGTGAAATTGATGCAAAAAAAAAAGGAAGCTAGGGGTTTTAGATTTAGAGATGGAGGTTGCTATGTGTGGGAAATGGGTGAAAGTTAGTTGTGTCTTAGGTGGGAATGACCAAATAAAATTGGGATGGAGTTTTTGCTTGAGTGAAACAAGAGGGAGTGGACCTAGTAAATTTTGGGTTTCAAAGCATAAGCATGCTAGAGAAATTGCCAATGACAATATTGAATGATGATTTCTACTTAAGCAAGGGAATGGAATGGGATTTGATATCTATAACTTGGTTGTTAGAATTAATAGGGGATAAGTAGGATAACAAAAATAATAAAGATAAGGGATGGGATCATGACTCGAGTTAAGATATGAGTGTTTTTACTTTTATTTTTGGTCTTAATTATATAAGAAAAAAGTGTAAGGGATACGACTTCTTAGCAACGATGTAATGCAGTGGTACAAAAAAAAATAAAGATTTTTTTTAAGGTGTACAAAATTTGAATTTTTGAGGAAGAAAATAATAAGAATCAATTTTTACTTTTAAATTGACATATGTCACATACTAAATGTTAATAGATTTTCTTTAAAAGTTTTTATTTTTAATGCATCTCACACAGAAATAAACAGATGTTGTATTTCACATTATTGTGTGGTGCTTTTTTGGGGGGAATTATTTTTATACAATTTCAATGAAAATGAGAGCATTTCATGTCAGATTCAGATGAGAACACATTTGTAGTCTATCATCTTTATCATACAAGCTACCAGAGACGGACCAGGGAGGGGGGATCAACCTCTAACTCCTACAGAACAATTTATACATTACTGTAGAATACTTGGAGGTTGAAGATTTTTGGGAAGGATATGGGAGAAGGCTGCTTTCATAGAAAAAGGAAATATTGTGTGGAATTGTTTTGTTCTGCAATTGATGACATCCGTTTTATTAATTGTAAGATATGGGAATCGATAGGTGAGTACACTGATGGTTTCCTTAAATGTGGCCTATCCTACAGTAGAGTTGATGGATGATTAGTCTAATTATTAATTCCAAGTATCTTCTCATGTTCCAATATCTAAGCTTGTAAATTTTTCATATGTTCAATGTTGGTAGTCCTATAATAAATTTGTTACGTTACTAATGAAGTGGTTTGTAGCCAATTTTTTTATTTCATTTAGAAAAAAGGTATTTAATATTGGATAATTCTCTTAATTTGAACTATATATTAAACAATGAGATGTTGGATCAAATTATAAATCAATGTTAACTGACTAGCTAAGCTTTACTTGGATCAAAGTCTAATTAACTCGAGCTCAGATGAAACCTAACTTGATTAAGATTAGATTGAAAAGTATATGCATTTATGGATTCATATTCATTGGACAAGGGTATGCTAATTCACTAGTACTTGCTTTAGAAAATAAAATGAAACAAATAATGAATAAATTTTTGGCTCGCATTTAACTCGGAAGGTTAAACCAGTATTGTTTGGACTTGAGATTGAATAAATTCAATTTATAACCATAATTGACTCAGCTTCAGATCATATTGAATGACCATATTTGAGCTATGTGTAGTTCTTTGAACTTCTTACAAATACCTTTTTTGTCCAAAACAGTTGTAGCTACTTATACAAGCAAGTATAAATTTTTGTCATAAAAATAATTTTTTTTTAATTTATAGAAGTTCCAAAGTGAAATTTACTTATTGTATGACAAGATGGTCACAACACAAATCTCAGAAAAAAATTGAAATATGTGACAAATAGGAGAAGCTCATGGTTAACAGATATAAAGATCAGTCAAATAATGATTTACCTATTTGAATAAAAATATAAATAAAGTTAATAAAAAAGTATCTCAGCATTTTGATAAGACACTCTTAACCCAACCCGCAATTACATAATTATTTAAGTTCTGAAAGATGGCACAAAACTTGACCTAATTTGTATTCAACGGCTGGTGTGTAAAATAAATATGTTATAAAATTGACTAATTACTTACATATTAAGGGTACTGTGCAAGTATACATATCATTTCAAGTAATATAGGGTTTTCTTTAAGACTATAATATCGAACCCACAGGGAATAAGTGAACTTCCATGTTAACTTCGGAGGTTTTCTACTCAAACTATAAACAAAATTTGTAGAGAAAAATATTGAAATTTTGTAGAAGGATATAAACTAAAGTTTGCTACTTTTAAAAGTAAAGCTAAAAGTAGAGTCAAAGTTACTTAAATTATAGCTGTGTAAAGAAGTACGACTATAATAAAAAGTATTTTTCCCTTGCAAAGAGATAATAATCATTGTAAGAATCAAATGCTTAAAGATAAAAATGAGATTTTGTGACAAATAGGAGCATATATATTCTTTACCTTCTTCCGAGTGTATAAAGAACATTGGATAATCTTAAGTTAAGTTCCTGATTGATATGGTTGTACTGAGTGGATTCTAGCCTCTCATTTCAAGATTACCCATTGTTCTCTCTCTCTATAGGACCAACCAAGCCTCAGGTTCCGAACTAAAGTCCAAATTGAAAAAGGCTTCTAGCTTGTCGCTCTAGAATCATCAATTCTACACCCTTCAATACTTATCTCCATATCTATTTGCACTCCCCCTTGGATGTAGCATCCCTTTTATCTAAGGTTTAGTGTAGTACTCACTAATTGGGTGAAATCATAGCCCTCTCGGGTCATTATGTTTTGTAACAAATTTTAACATAAAAATGACTAGTTTGCAAAGTAGATTAGGAATTGGTGAAAATATCATCACAAATTTTTGGAATGAAAGAAATCTTCAAAACATTATAACCCCACAGAAGATTACTTTTTATTACAAAGAGAAAAAAAGAAAACTACTTAGAATTCACGGGAATAACAGAACAAAACATTTTGTATATTAAAAACTAAGTTTACAAAACAAAACATAAACAAAAGTATAAATACTTATCTCAAACTTTTTCCCAAGCAATCCTTTGAAGTTTCTTTACTGAACATGAATCCACAACACTCACACAAGACTCAAGAAACACTCACAATCACGACACTCTATATATTGGTGGCCGCCCACCCTTATGGTGGTCTAACCTACCTAAAAATGACTTTCCTCTCCTTCTCCTACATCTTTGACCTGTTGAAATGCTTCCTATTTATAAAACTTTGAAAATAATCAAGTGTCACTTCAGACACATTTTCAAAATTTGTCCAAATATATTGAATATATGCATAACCATCCTTGGCACCTAGGCATCCAACCGTGGCGCCTAGGCGCCACGCACCAAGAACATCCTGGCGCCTAGGTGCCGCCAAGTCACTTTTTTTGTTCTCTAGCTTTTGTTTGGCCCATTTTTTGCTCGATTTTTGGTCCTTTTATTCTAAAATCTATTTCTTGTACTTGAAATCAAAAACACACAAAGTAACTTTCGTCAAAATGCAATATCCTTAAAAATGAGCATTAAATACACATAAAAATATGTAATGTTAAGGCGTGTCAATTCCTCCAAACTTAAATGTGAATTATCCTAAAGTAACCCTTATACTTTGTAAACCAAATATAATAACTTATGATGGTGGGTTTCAATTAAAGAATTTTATAATTTTTCCCAATAAACTAAAATGTAAGGATATCCAGTAATCAAGTTTAGGAATTTTGATTTTCTATTTATTTAAAAAATAACTGTAATTTGTCACACTTAGGTATCTTAGAAGATTTAAATGAAAAGAATTAAATGAGAACTCTAGTAGTAAAGATAATAATACATTTAAAATTTAGAATAAACTCAAAAGTGTAAATAGTATTTTTTCTTTAAGATAATTCAGGTGAAGCCAATTTTTAATTAGACATCCTCTCAAGCTTCTCTCCACATATATTTCCTTTTTGCTTTTATTTTTATTTTGATTTTTCTTTTTCTTTTCTTTTAAGACTATTTCCAATCCTTTTATTTTCTTTTTATGTGAGGATTACTATATCTGGATAACCTTTAATGATTTTGAACTTCACTATCCTCTTCCAAAAGTTAAAAACTTCTCACATTTTTTAATTTAATAATGTGTATTAGTATAGTAATGATTTTTCATAGAGTATCTAATTTTTTTTAAACTGTAAATCTAAAATCCTCAGTGTTTCAAAAATATAATTTTTCTTACTCTGAATATAAAAAGCATATTCTGATACTTCTATACTAAGCATCTTAACTTTAGAATTATCGTTTATTACAAAAAAATATTTCTTAAGTTTACCATAACATTTTTAAAATAAAAAACATAATTACCTAAAGTTAACACCACATACTACAGATTATGTTAAAATAATTTTAAAAATATATAGTTTATTTAGAATAAAAAAAGTTAATTTTTAAAAAGTTTTTCTCCCTCCTCCAAACTTAAATTTTTAAAGTGTAAAACATCAAAGTATATAACAAGTGTGAAGAGAGAAAATTTTAACCAAATTAGTTATAACAGGGCACTAAACATGGATACAGTAAATGTGCAAGTAGTACAGACATGAGCTGAGTACTAGTACATCTAAAATCAACATGTCAAACATAAAAATTACAAAATAAAACACTACTCTAACATGCAAGCAATATAAGCTAAACTAGAGCAAGAGTGAAAAGTAAAAGTAGGAAATGCAGTACATGCATTCAAAATACATCAAAGAGTACTGCAACAAACCAAATATACATGAAAAACTATAACAAAAAAAATAATCAAGACTCCCTCCTCCTCCCCCTCCTCCTCCTCCTCATCATCATCACCATCTACATATTCATCCATCATCTTTCTGTGCTCAAAAGGAGGGTAGTGATGATAACTAGGAAGCTCAACACTATGGTCACCACGTAGAAAACTCAATGTGGAAGTGTTGAAGCTGGCTTCATAATCACTCTTCCTTCTCATGTATTGTTCTAGGTGGCTGCAATGATCCTCATCATCTTGAAGCTAAAATTGCATTAAAAACATATCTGATTTAAATTCCAAGGTCCGATCTCTATGTTCTTCCCAAATTATAGAAGGTAGAGCAGTAGCACTAGAGGAAGAAGTAGATGGAATATCAGAAGCTGTACCTCGAGATCTTCCATAAATGTCCATGTTAGCCTTTCCAATATGCTTTAATGGCTGTATTTTCTCCTCCAAAGTCTTATAATTCACTCTAGATCCTTTGGTGATAGTAAAGGTAAGGGAAGGAAAACCAAAATCTACAGAAGATCTAGCTCAAGCAGAGGTGTAAATGAAACTGAAGATGAGAGAGCCAAAATTTATGGGTTTCATCTTCTGAATGCAATAGATTAAGATGGTTCTCTCCCAAGTCACCTCGCTTAAATGATTCGATGAAAGTAATCAAGTAGAAATAAAGTAATGACATGCCTTCAATGGGGCATTAAGTGTACAAGAAGAAAAATTTACCTTATACTCGTTTCTGATTTTCCAAACTCTGTGCCCCTAAGTAAGGTAAGCAATAATCTCATCTAGCTCTGACTTAGAATGCTCAAAATCTAAATAGAAGTAATCTAAAGTAGGAGGTAAACCATATAAAACATTAATCCTCTCAGGAGTGAGTTCAATTCTCTGTCCTCGAAGAAACACCTCAACCTCTAGAGCTTCAAGCAGATTTGCATAAAATTCCCTCACAACAGAAATAACTGCTATGAAAGTGAAGTAGCTTAAAACTTCCCAGCATTGAGTAAAAATCAAAATTTATTACGCCCCACCGGGACTAAAAAGCCTTTGTTCTGCAATAAACTTCCTTGATAATAGAAAATTTTTGTATCTATCTTGTGCTTTGATACTTACAAACTTTGTGTGAAAAAAATTTCTTTCCCCTTTCCTCTCTTTATTTTAGGAGTCATTTTAAATATCTAGAAAAATTCAAAATAAATTGCATATATTAGTTCTAAAGGCTCCTACAAGTAATTTCCAAGCAAATGAAGCTTCACAGCTAGGATTTCTTAGTAAAAATTCCAAAATTTTAAAATATTTGGCCTCCACTCAATGTGGAAGAAATCCATGGTGAAACATCAAAATTTGGATGCCAAAATGTAGATCTAACCTCGAAAAGATGAAATCAGGTGATTTTAAGCTCTTAAACTCAAAGAATCGCAAGCTATGGATAGTCATAAGAGTCACTTTTTTGCGAAATGGAGGAAGTAGTTGACGGTATGAGCTCAAAAATGGTGATGGCCCGGTTCATTTTTTGATTTAAGGATCCTTTAGTTGGTTCAGTGCTTAGTATTTGATTTCTTTGCTTAGGTGCGCTTGTGCTTAGGCGTTAATTCTGGTGCCTAGGTGCCAGACCTAAATTTTATAAAATTTACTTTTTAAAGTGCGACACAACATGCCTAAAGTCATCGAACCAAAATTAAATCAATTTTACATCGCTCCACTAATTAATTATCTTCCCAACTTCTCCCAACTTCCATTTGCTCCATCTTAACTTCCATACTTCAATTCATCTAAACATGTTAACATAAAATATTTTTCAAAAACTTAACAAAATTTCATTAACAACAAACAAGTTTCAGTATAATAGACACAAAGCAACAAAAGAGATCAATCTAACATTAATACAATTATCATATCATGTACTACCGAACACACCCACACGTCTAAGGTGGAAAAAATAACTTCAAACATGAACGTACCAAACAATTAAACCCTCTGATAATTAGTAATTGTTGGCACAATTATCTTCCGCCTTTTTGTTCATCACTGAATAGTTTTGATCAAACAAGTGGTAGTAAAAAGTGTGTGGAAAGCCTTTAAAAACTTTATCTTTGATCCATTTCCTTTAACGATATATATTTACGTGATACTCCTGATAATACAAAAAGTGATTGAATTGAAATTTCATCTACCACTCCAAATGCTCAAATTGGTGTTACATGTCACTCAACTTGTTGTGTAGAATTGCTAATTAACCCGACCCACAATTATGTGTATTTTTAATCTCCAAAATATTGCCAAAAACATGACCCAAATTATATTCAATGGCTAGTGTGAATAAATGAAATGATATGGAAAATAAATAATTAAAATTTACACTAGAGTTACTATGCATATCATTTTAAGTAATATAGAGTTTTTCTTAAAAACCCAGTATCGATCCCAATGATGATAGTTGAACTATTTAAGTTGGCTTGATAAACTCAAGAGAAAATTCTATTTAAATATTAGATTTAAATGAAAATTAAATGATAGCAACGGTTAAGACTAAATTAAAGTAGATATAAATAACTATAATTAACAACTTAATATAAGTAATACTAACAAGTTTGAATAATATGTAAAGATCTTTCCTCTTGCAATGAGATATTAATTTATGTAAAATTTGAATGAATAAAAATATGATGATGTATTATGACAAATAGAAGCATTCTCATTCTTTACCCCATCTCGGTGCTAGCAAAGAACATTGGCTAATTTATAGTTTTTTCACCAGCTTGTGTAGTAGTGTTGAGTAGATTCTAGTCCCTCACCTCCAGATTACCCACTGTGCCCTTCTATAAAACATATTAGGGACCCTTATGATCCAAACACTAAACTGAATTTGAAAAAGAATTTGGTCTGTCACTCTAGAAACATCAATTCTACGCCCATCAGAACTTATCTCTTTATCTTTTTGCACTCCCCCTTAGGTGATCGCAATGGCTCTGCCCATAATAAAGTGTGATGCTCACTAGTTGGGTGAAATCATAGCTCTCCTGGGTCTTTATATTTCTTAGTAGATTTTAACCTCACAAGTGACCAATTTGTAAAGTCAATGAAGAATCGGTGAAAATGTCATCACAATTTTTAAAAGTAAAAAGAAATCTTTAAATCATTCCCATCCCACAAGATTAATTCCCAAGAGCAAGAAGAAAGAAAGGGAACTACTCAGAACTCATGGAGGATAAAAAAATTACACCATTTTTTGATTGAAATCCAAGTCTTAGAAAAAAAACTTAAACACAAATACAATTACCTCATGTCTTCTCCCCAACCCAAATTTTCTAGTCTCCTTAAAGAAATCTCTAAACTCTTACTCTTTCAACATAAAATAGAGATAAAATCACATAAAAGCACAAAAGTGGGACTTCATAATGGATTCAAATGCTACCAAAAAGTCCTCCATTTTTTCCAATTTTTGTCAATATTAATAGATCTCTGAAAATAACCAAGGGTTGCTTCAATCACGCCTTCAAAATTCAACCAAATTCAATGGATCTCTAGAAGGGAATTCATTGGAGCTATAGTGTCAGTTTGGGTGCTATAGCGCCCTTTGATCACGTCTGTGGTGCTATAGCGCCAAACAATTTGCAATATTTTAGCTGATTTTTCCCTCATTTTCTCCAAATGTCCATTTCAGTAACTGAAACCAAAAACATATAAAATATATTCCTTTAAAGTGCAATATGACTAAAAAATGCACATAACGATTATAAAATATGCACTAAAAATTGGTAATTTTAAGGTGGATCATTCCCCCAACTTAAGCGTTACTTGTCCTCAAGTAACTCCTTTACACTACGTAAAAATTATAACTTGCGGAAGTGAGTTTAACATATATATTTCTTTAGTTTTTGTTTTATAAATAAGATAGTGAAAACTCTAAAAAAAATTTCAATAACTCAGGTTAAAAATAAAATTTAAGAATATATAATAGTCAATTTTAGGAGTTGTGATTTTCTATTCATTTCCAGAATAACTATAATTTGGTCATATTTTGAATGCTTAAAACAATTACAATAAAAAGAACTTCATGAGGACTTTATTAGTAAAGATGTCAACACTTTAATCCTTAACTTAGAAATGCATTTAAGTTCCTTTCCTTAAGATAATTCAAGTGGAGGCAATTTTTGATTAGGCATCTCCTCAAGCTTCTCCTCACACTTTTTTATTCTTGCTCTTCTCTCTTTTTACTTTTTTTTCTTTTTCTGTAGAATCCTTTTCAATCCTTTCATTTTTTTTTCATGTCATGTGAGGATTACTATATATGGATAGACTTTATTTATTTTGAACTTCTCCACCCTCTTCTCAAAGTTAAAAGCTTTCCAAATTTCCTTATTTTGACAAAAAATGTATTAGCCTTGAAAAAGATTTTTCATAAAGTCTCAATTCCTTCTTTTTAAAGTAAAACTATAAAATTCTTAACAATTCCAAAAATATAATTTTCTTTACTTTAAATAGTAAAAACATAATCTTATCCTCTCATACTAAATATTTAAATTTTAGAATCAACCTTTATTATTAAAAACTTTCACTTAAGTTTTCTATAACATTTATAAAATTTAAAATATAGTTATCTTAAGTTACCCTAATATACCACAGGCTATGCTAAATTAAATTTTAAAAAGATAGTTCTCTAAGGAAAACTAAAGTTTAGTTATTTTAAAACAAATTTCTCCTTTGCCCCATACTTAAATTTTTAATTAATTTCAACAGATGAAGTTAGGTAGAAAGAAAAATTATAAAGTTTTAAAAGAATACGATGGTACATGTACAAGTAATAAAGATAAGTGAAACTAGCATGCCTAAAACTAAAAAAAACTATTCTAGGATTTACAAAAAAATAAATTTATTAGTTTACACAAATGAAAATTTAAACACTCTAAAAAACCAACAAACTAACTACAGAAAATCTAAACATGAAAATAGAAAAAAAACACAACAAAACAAGCAGATAACACTACACATCACCACCACCTTCATCATCATCATAATCATCATCATCATCAAAGCTTAAATCCTCCTCCGTATCATTAGTTTAATAAGGTTTATATCCGGGGCAAGTAGGAAATATTATCGAGTAGTCACCCCCTTAAGAATTTCTGCTTCACCTCATTATAAGCAATAACATAATCTACTCTTCTTTGCATATACTCATCATTATGATAAAGACGGGCTTCTAAATTTTTTTGCTGATTCTGTAATGTTAAGATATCTTCTTGTTGAATAAATAATTATTTCATTATAGTATCAAGTGAAGCAATACTATATGTAGAAGGTGTAGAGGTTGAAGCTGAAGCTGAAGTAGAAGGAATATCAGAGCTCTACTTCGAGGTCTTACTGTAGTATGTTTTCCATACATAGGATTTGTGATGGATCATGATCGAAAATTCTAGAAAAATAGTCCATGGCTAGGATGAAAATAGATGGGGAGAGTGGATCTCCTTGTTGAACCCCTCTAGTAGCTAAGAAGAAACCATGAGAAGCTCTATTAAGCAAGATGGAGTGTGAATTGAATTGCAACCATCTAGAAGTGAGAGTGCAAAACTCAGTAGAGAAACCCTGACTTTGAGAATTTCAAGAATAAAAGACCACTGAATAGTATCATAGGCTTTACTTAGATCTAGTTTGTAAATGAGATTTCCTCCTCTACAATGATGATCTATATCCAGTAGTAACTCCTATGCTAGCAATACATTGTCAGAGATAGATCTACCCTTGATAAATGCTGTCTGATTGGATTTTATTAGATGATTTAAATGGGGTTGTAACCTGGCCACAATAATTTTTCTAATGAGTTTCCTAAACACTGAAGTCAGACTTATAGGTCTGTACTAATTCCAGTTATGGTTTACAACAGTTTTAGGGATGAGGACATAACTAAAGGAAGCAAAGTAGTTGCGGAGAGGGATTCCATTGAAAAATTTTGGATAGCATTAATCATATCTTCCTTGATAATGGGCTAAGCTTTTTTGTAGAAAGGAGTTGTATATCCATCAGGACCAGCTACTTTAGAATTATCGATAGTGTTAAGGGCCTCCCAAATATCAAATTCAGTTGGAATGGTAGTTTTTTGGAGTTCCTGAGTATAAACCAGTTCTTCCTGGACGAATTGAGGATCCACTGGTGTAGATGTGAAATGAGGTGCAGTGAGGAGATTTTGAAAGAATTCTACAATATTCCTGACATAATTGTTGATCCAACATCCTTGAGCATCTTGAATCATATGAATATTATTATGTTTTCTTTTGTACTTGATACAAGCATGATAGTATTTTGTATTCCTATCCCCTCCCATGAATCTATTGATGGCAGCCTTCTGTTATAAAACAATTCCAATTTTTCTGTAGCCAGAAGAACCTTTTCAGCATTTGCCAGCAGTGCAGCTTCATTGACATTTCCAGTCCCAATTTCAGCTTCCAGAGTTGCCAGATTTTTCTTAGCATTCTCCACTTCTTCATACACATTCCCAAAGTAGTGCCAATTCCATTGCTTGAGATAATGAGACATCTTTTTCTCCAATTTCCACAATATGATAAGGAGCTATATTTGTTTTTTTCTTTTGAGAAAAGGAGCTATTGTTGGCTCCCTACATGTTAGTTTGAAAGAGGATTACAAAGAAAAGGAAGAAACTGACCCAATAAAAATAAACAAAAAAAAAAACTAAAGGTGTCAGCACTCCACACAGGGATCTAAAAGCAAGTATAACATAACTAAAAGAAAAGAAATAAGGAGAAGCTCCACTAATCAAGGCCCATAGTCTCATAAGGGACCCAAAAAGAGAACCAAAAGATCTTCAGCAGAGAAATAGCTATCTTCTGAGAGTGTTGTGGTCAACAATTCTAAAGTGGGGGACTTCAAGCAGATCTCCATGCAGCAAGAAGAGTAGTGGAGGAGGGGGGAGGCAGAAACATATGTGATATTGGACCTGAGACAATGTCTGACAAGCCAGTGAGCAGGTTTGTTGCCCTCCCTGTATATAAAAGTAAAATTAACACTGATCTGGGAGGTGAGCTTGCTGATCTTTTGAATCCAGAAAGAATGGTGCCAGGGAGGCACTTCCTCAGAGCCCGAAAGATTGATGACCATAGTAGAATCCTCCCACACTAATAAATCCTCTGAGAATATAACTCCTCCTCATATCTATAAGGTCTTATTACTACATTTAGTCTTTGTAGCAAGATTTAGAGCCCAATAAACAACAATAAGCTCAGTCTCAATAACATCAAAAGCCAAGACTGGGGTATAAAAGTAAAGCAGACATTGGCCAAAGTGGTTTCTGAAAAGTCCACCCACACCAACACCCATTTCAGTGAAGCTGTCATATGTATTGATCATAATAGTGTGACACATAGGGGGTTTCAAGAAGACCTTATAGATATGAGGAGGTGTTATATTCTCAGAGGAGTAAGAGTTGGAGATATTGGGGAACCTTTTATATTTGATCATCTTGTGTATGTATGTTACACTATTTCTTAACACCTTACCAATATTGGGAAAGGTATCTTCAAATTTGGCATTATTTCTAGTCATCTAAAGGAACCAGGCCACTATGAAAGGTATAGAAGCATAGTTAAGCTCATGCCAATTCTGCTAGCAGGTAGTAATTTTTTCCCAGGTAAGACAGATGACATTGATATTTAGGTGTTGAAGAAACTAATTACAGACTTTCTGAGCAAATTTGCATTCAAAAAAGAGGTGTGCCAAAGATTTATCCTCCTATAAGCACAACTAACATCTAGAGGGGCCTCTCAGCCTTTTTTTTTTGAGTAAGTCATTAGTTGGATGAAATTTATGGAATGTCCTCTAGTAGAAAAAAACATGGAGGGAGAAAGGAATTTATTCTTGACAATATCTCCCCAAGACACCTGCTCCCAATAATAAAGTTTGGAATAGAAAGCTTTTGTGAGGCTTTGATTTGCATAGGCTTGCCAAATAGGTTTATCTGATTTGTTTCTGTCAAACTGAATGTTGGCAATTTCACTTACTGAGTGGTCCTGCAGGATAATTGCGAGCTTTGGTAGTGACCAATGATTACCTTCCTAGCAGTCAACTTCTTTGAGACAAGGGTTGGGGGCAGTAGAAGAGGGTGTCTGCCAGTCTTTAGGGCACTAATGATCAAGCCAGAAACTGATATCCCCTTTACCCAAATCCCATAAAAATAATTCTTCAGCAGTGTGTCTAATCTTTAGCATCCTCACCCAAGTTTTGGAGTCACCCAGTTTTTTCACAACAAGGGTAGGATGTTGATCCTTACAGTATTTGCCCCACATTACAGTATTTGCCCCACATGAATTTAGCCCTTAACGAGGATTAGGATCTGAACTTAATCCATATTTTTCACAAGTTGACTTGAAGTAAATGGTTCAGGCCCTTGAAACCAGTACCCCTAACCAATTGAGATTTAGCCACCTTCTGCCAAGAAGCCCAATGCATTTACTGTCTTTGTCCTGACCACAAAAACCTATTGAAGGCCCTTTCCATTTGAAGTTGAGTGCTTTTCTTAATATTTGTCATTTGGAGGATGTAGGACGGAAAGTTAGTAAGAATTCTCCTAAGAAAATTGATTCTACCACCATTGGAGAAAAAGGACTGAGTCAAACCAGATAGAAAGGAGGAAATCTTATTAAGGACTTCCTCAAACTGGATCTGTTTAGTTCTGCCAGTGGGAAGCAGTACTCCAAGGTATTTGATAGGAAGTTGAGTGCAAAAGAAGTCAATATAATTAGAAGCCCATTGTTTACAATTGGGGGAGGATTTCTTATTAAAAATTAGATAACACTTATCAGCACTAAACTACATCTCTGAGTGTAATTGAAACTTCTGGAGGCTCTGAAAGACTTTCTTAACAACATTCTTGGGGGCACTTGAGAAGACCATTATGTCATCAGCAAATAGTAGGTGAGAAATGACTATATTGGATCTGTGGTGGTATCTAGAATAACTTTGGGTCAGAAGGGATTCATCCAAGATTCTGGACAAATAGTCTATAGCAAGAATGAAAATGGTAGGGGACAAATGATCCCCTTGCTTCAAGCCTCTAGTAGCAGTAAAGGACCCCCGACTTTTCCTATTGATAAGGATGGAGTGAACATTATTGAGTAACCATCTATGAATAAGCTTGCAAAAATCAGGCTGAAATCTTCTAGCTGAGAGTATATCCAGTATAAAATCCCAACTGATGGTGTCATAGGCCTATCTGATATTTAGTTTATAAATAAGGTTCCCTCCTCTAAAAGGCTTGTTTAAGTCCTGGAGCAGTTCTTGAGCCAGTAAGGTGTTGTCAAAGGTAGTCTGATTGGGTTTAATAAGAGTGTCAAGGTGGGGTTAAAGTCTATTAACAATAATTTTGCTAAGAAATGTGGTAAGGCAGGTGGGCCTGAGATTGTCCCAAGTTTTCTAAATTTCAGATTTGGGTACTAGGACATAAGTGGAAGCACAAAAATAATGAGGGAGGTTGTGTCCTTGAAAGAAACTAACAACAACAACAATAACATCAGTTTTAATAATTTCCCATGATTTTTTGTAGAATTATGCTGTGAATCCATCTGGCCTAGCTATCTTAGAACAAACAATGGAATTTAAGGCTTCCCTGATTTCCTTTTCATTGGGGGGATCAGTGATTATAAGTTTTGTGGTGTAAATTAACTCTTTTAAGAAGTAGTGTTTGTTAATTAGAGGCTTGATAGTGTGGACTTGGTTCAGAAGGTTTTTATAATAGTTTGTAGCATCCAAAGAATTGGCAGTGTTATCATGGAGCCAAATCCCCTTAGCATTTTGAATGGAGTGAATGGTGTTGCACTTCCTTTTGTACTTAATATAGGCATGATAGAATTTGGTGTTTCTATCCTCATCAGTGATGATATTAATGGAGGCCTTTTGATTCAAGAATTGCTCCTAGTAATCAATAGCAGTGAGTAGGTTATTCTAGGCAGTTAGGACTACTTTTTTCCTCCACATTCCCATTTTGAGCTTCCATTTCAAGCCTTATAACTTCTTTTTTAGCAGAAGCCACATTTGAGAGAACATCACCAAAGGCTTCCCAACTCCACTTTCTAAGGGCTTGCCCAGTTTTAACTTGCAGCAAACTAAATTTAATTAGGAGTTTAGGGTGGGAGATATCTTTCCAGAGTTTAATGATGGTGTAGGAAAGGAGGGATGGGTGGACCACATGTTGAGGTATCTAAAGGAGGGTAGGAGGGCAGTTCAGAGGAGGTGAGGGTGATAAGCAGAGGCCTGTGGTCAGAGCCAGCAAGGCTTAAGTGGTTGACAAAAGTAAGAAGGAATTGGGAGAACCAAAGGTCATTAAGCAAAAACTTGTCAATTCTCTCCCAATTATGACCCCTTTTCCAGTGAAGGCAGGTCCCTTGAAACCTAGGTCAAACAGACCAATATTATTGATATTATCATTGAAAGTGGTCATTTTAGATAAATTAGGGGCTTTGCCACTAGATTTTTCTGTAGAAGAGGTAATAAAATTGAAATTGCCCCTACCAGCTAGGGAGAGGTCATCTAATGACTAATGTTATGAAGGTAGGTCCACAACTCTTTTCTATCTTCCTTAGTACAACCTGCATAGATTAAGGAGGTAAAGCCCAAATGACGATTTATATCAAAGGAGAAATGAACAAATTACTAATGATTCACCAAGATGTTCCATTTGATTTCTTTTCTATAGAAGATCTAAATTTTGTTGTTGGTATTACAGAAATGAGAAAAACCAGAAAACTTCTTGATAAGTTTTCTAGGGTGTTTTTGAACCATAGGTTCAAGAATGGCAATACACCAAAGCTTGTATTTATAGTTGAGATGCAAAAATCTTTTGAGAGAGAGGGGGTGAGCCATACCCCTAATGTTCCAACATAGTAGGTTAATCATTGATTGGGGGGAGGTGGAGGGATGGCTGAGGCCTTGATCTAGTTCTTCCTCTATTGGTTTTAGAGGGAGAACCATTCTTTGCTCTTGCTTTGCCTTCTGTCTTCATTAAAGCTGACCCTTGTTGGAGTTTTTGCGCTTCTATCACCTATTTTTTTCTTTTTCCTTGCTGTTTGAATTTGTTAGTCCGTTTCTAGTGTCTGTTGCATAGCATCAATAGTGTTTTCCTCAGGTGCTTTTCCAGGATCTATTGTGTGAGTGGAACATCCCACATCCTCACCCTGAACACAAGGGTTGGGAGATGTAGGAGTAACAATAATCACTTCATTTACTTCTTATCCGACAAACTATGTTAGAGATGCCACAGTAGTACTATTGGAAGAGGAGACAGAAAGCTCTTCTAAAGGGTCTCCAAGGGGAGTAGTAACAATGTTCAGTGAGGGTTACTTACAGCAATAAGATGAGGCTTTTGTTTATCAGTATTGATACCGTTCAGTGGAGGGATTCATTATGCAATAATGCTTAGAATCAGTTCACTTACAGGACCATAAACTGTATGATTATTGTTAGAAGTCCTTTTGGGCGGGATGGAGCTCGTAGCATCTTTCTACAGTGTAGCCAAACATTTTACAGTGTTGGAAATAGTAAGGTTTTTGCTCAACAAAAATTTTCTGCCAAAAGCCATCAGAATCAGATCCTATCTAGATTCTCTTCAACTCCGGGAGGGTGATATCTCTTTCCACCTGAATCTATCAAGTGTAGGTATTGCTTCGTTATAAGTGAGGGCATCCACCTTAAGAGGTGTACCTAATGCCCTACCAATGTTAAATAGAGAATTCAGTTTAATAAAAGGGAGTGGGAGTCCTGGTAGCTTGTACCATAAAGGTACCATAGGAGGTGCCTTGCTTGGATCAAAATCTGAAGTCCATTTTAGATCTTTTATTGTGGTCCCTGCAATCACAATGGATTTCTTAGCAAATAGCTTGCATAATCTTCTTCCACAGAGAGTTGAATAAGGAGATTTCTTCAATCAAGCAACCCAATTCTCCAAGCCTCAAGAAACTTGAGTGAATCAAAATAACTTCTGCAAGTTCCATTTTAGGGTGTCCCAATTGGAATTTGCCTACTAATGTGAATTTAACTTCTTCTCAGAGTGAGGAAATCTCCATGGTAGAAAAAAAGTCTACAGTTTCACCATCTTTTGAGCCAAGTAGATGAATACAAGGGAAAGTTCCCTTGCCAGCTGCTGTATCATGGAAAGCTTGGAGAAACACAAGTTTTTCAAAATCTTGTAATGTATCAGTGGATTTGCCAACGACACTTGCATATGTGGCTTTAGTCCATTGAGCATCAGTAAGAACATCTATAGGTGTAGTCATAGTTGAAAGGAAGCGTGTACTAGTAGCCACCAAAGAGGCCACCAAATGGGTGTTCAGAACACACCACTTCAGTAAATAGGACTTAATAAATAAATAATAGAAAGGAAGTTGAACATGTACAGTCACCAAGAAGAAGAAACACTTCTTAGTAACCAGGAAACTGAGCACAGTAGCAATGAAACAGTAACACCTCAAGAGAAAACCAAGCCAAGGAAAGTAGCAAGGTAGCAAAGCCTAAGACAAATAAGCACCAGGTATGTAAATAACCAACTACTAGAGAGGTGAGTAAGAAAACCCTTGTAGTAATCAGGAAACATCAGCGAAAATCTCCAAAATCAATGGAACGGTAAAGGCTTCAAAACTCCAAGCCCGGGAAAACTCAAACAATGATAAAAGCCACCAAAGTGATGGCCAAGTAGAGGAGAGGACCCAAAAACCACTTCTAAAACGATAAAAGCTGCAAAAGTGATGGACAAGTAGAGGAGAGTACCCAGAAGACCACCAAAGTGATGGCCAAGTAGATTAAATTTTGAGTTGTCTTACATTTTGACTGTTGTGGTGGTGAATTTTATCTTGTTTAATTTTTAGTTTTGTTTTTGGCATGTAGGGTGACCTTAAGCATGCAAGTAAGAAACAAGAGGTAAGAAAAGGTAAATGCAATAACTTAAAAGCGCACCTGTCGATCTTCTCAGTCCTGTGCCTGAAAGGTTAGCTTTAGCAATATGTAAATAATTTTGTAAGCAATTCAAAATGCAGTAGTAGATGAAGGTATAATTACTAAACCCCAAGTCATGACTTTATTGAATCTGAGAAGATCTTTGTGGAAGATTTTAGAAAAAAATATATTAAGTTCAATTTGCCCTTCAAATTACTCAAGATATTTCAAAGTGCTCCGAGCTTGACCTTGAATCGCTTTGAAAATTTGTTGAAATATTTTGAGTTCCCTTTAAACTTATCATATTATTTTATTAATCATCCAAGGTTATGCTAAGGTTATCTCATTGCTCAAGGAAACTTGATGTTTTATTTGTCTAAAGGCTAGGACACTCAATTAATTAAATGATTTGTCATTTAAGAGTTAAGTGGAGGGGTGCCCCTAAGGCAGATTTGAGTCATTAAGGGTTTTGGTACCCACAGTTAAAATTGGGCTTGTAGTGTAGAAAAGGTTTTAATCATCAATCATGTTACCTTCTAAATCCAATAAAATGAGTTTAAATGTCAAGCTTAGGTCACTACCAAGCTCTAAACAATCACAATAGGTGAAATGGTAACTAGCAAAATTTTGATTTAAATGACATGCATTCTTATTTAAAGATCACACTGTCTTCAATTATGGGCTTAAAATTAATTAAATATTATCTTTCTAAATCAAACCCATCGATTAAGAATCATATAATTTTGATTGACTTCCAAGTCATGGTATTTAAGTAAATTACAATTTTGTTCTTATTATAGAAAAGGTGGCAAGTGAGCTCCTACCTTTTAATACCATTGTATTTCAATCATCCAAACAAGTTTGTTAGGATCAAAATCACCCTTTTTCCCTTTGTTAATCCTAATTTTTTTTAAGGCGCCAAAATCTAAAGTTACCCCTTTACCTTTGGGGCTTTTCACCTCATGACTCATTAATCAAAGTTCAAATGTCTTTGAGAATTTTTAGAGTATCCCATTCATGGATCAATCAAAACATCAGAGGAGAAAATTTGGGTTTTTAAAAATTTAATTTAATTATTTAAATTTAGAAAGTATTATTTTCAAAATTGATTTACTTAAATATATAAAATAAATTTTTTATTCATGAGAAAATTATTAGATCCCCTTAGGTCATAAAAACACTTATACAAAATTTCATTATTTTTTTGAATCAAACTTTAACTTAATTATTTATTGATTTTTTATGATTTAATTTGAATGGAAAAAGATTTTTATTTACAAAAATTAATTTTTTATATTTTTATCATACCTCTTTGAGTCCAAAGAACTCAGAGAAAATTTTTTCTATTTTTATGATTTTTTAATTTAGTTATTATAATTGTTTTAATGAGAAAAATTAGAAAGTGCATTTTAAGCCTTTAGAAATTTATTTTTAATTTAGAAAAATTGGGAAAAATATTTTAATGAGTGCCAAGTGATTAGGGAACCATTAAGAACATTTTCAAATATTTTTGTATTTTTGAAATTTTTAACTATTTTTAATTATTTTTAATTAAAAAAATAGGACAAAAATTAATTATTTTATCAAAAATGAATTTTATTTTTCCTAAGTGCTCCTCATCACAAGGAACTCAAAAAACTACTTTTCTTAATTTTTCTAAGTGTATTTAATTTAATATAATTATTTTTGTACAAAAATATAATATTTCTTTAGAAATCAACTATAGTGCTTAAACTTAGTCAAATAATTTTTTTTTGACAGTGGGTTAACATAATTTTCTTGCACAATGAGGAATTAATGTTGTCAATTATTGATTATTATTTAATTTACATAAATTAAAGCAAGATATATACATTTAATTAACAATAGAAATGTACAAAATAATTCAAATCATCATGACATTTTTCCTAAGTATCACTAACCATAGGAAACCTACTAAAATTATTTCCATAATTTTTGAAGTGGTATTTTAATTTATATAATTAAAATAAGTCAAAATAGCCATCCTAACTTGAAAATTAAGGTTAGAAACACAGAGATTCCCTCTGACCTTAGAAAAATCAGAGAACATCCCCACTGTCATAAGAAACAAACCCTCAAAATTTCATGCTATGGTGAGCAATGTATGATCACAATTAATTAAAATACTCGAGAGAGTATATAATTCATTAAAAATTAGAGAATCAACAAAAAATTTTTAATTTTAATCCACATTATTCTTCTCTGTTCACTAAGAAAGAAGGTATTTTTATTTTATTTTTATGATTTTTCTAGTGAAGGATATGAATTATTTAATAAATAAAAAAAAATAATATTTTTCTACTTAAACACGCGACACCACCTCATCCTCGTCCGCGTCGAACTTCACACACCACGCTCCACTATTTGACGCTGTCAGCCACCTCAGCTACCATGTGGCCCACATTTTTGTTCCAAGCGTTCATCCGACTTGATCTCCTTCATCCATTGAATAAACACGCTATCAGATGGCTCTCCTTCATTGTCCCCAAGTGTCTAAACCTAAGAACCATTCATACTAAAACCTTAAGATATTCGGCTAGACACAACCAAATTGCATGGGGTTTGTTTCTAAACCTTCATCTCCTTAAGATGAGCATATTTATATTAATTATATGGTATGAAATGTGTTAAATATTTATGGAGAATAAAAATAGGCTCAAATTAGGGTTGAAGTTCAATACCTTTGTCTGAGAGGGGAAGCCTCAGTCAGATGGCTGTGACAGTTTCAATTGGATCCAACAAACCTCCAGATGATTCCTAGGCCCTGGTGAATTTCTAACTATGATTTCGATCAAGCTCGACTTCAGGTGTTGGTCTAGAGCTATGTTAGAGGCTATTTAGGATGGGGCTTTTATATGGAATCAACTCCTCTAACTGTGGGGATGGCGTGTGCATAGTAAATTGAAGTTTGGTGGAGTTTGGTGGAAATGTAGGGAACTCTGTCTTGGTTTTCACTGAATTTTGAACTCAAAATTGAGCTCTCATAGAGGAATACAGAAGGGGAAAATGGTGGGCTCGAGCTTAGGAATTCTGGGAGAGTGTCGGGAAGCAACTGGGTAGTGTCTCCCCAAGGAAATTTGCTAGCTCATGTATTGGCCATGGAGGAGGTAGTTTAAATAGAAAGCCTTGGGGTAGAGCTCAGGGCTTCAATTCAGGAGTAATTAGATGCTCAGGTGGAGGGCAGAAAAATGATAAAGACCAATTGGAGCTGGATAGTTTGGATGGGTGAGATTGGGTTTGGATGGAGACATGAGGCGCTTGCTTTTTGTGTTTACTGGGGACTAGGGTAGCTAACCAGAGCAGGGAAGGTGATCAGGTAGCCAGGTGAGCCAAGGGGAGGCTTAATTGATTAACTCTTAATGGTTTGATATGATGGCAAAAATTTCTTAGTTTAGACCCAGAAAATGATAAAATCCCCTAAATTAAGGGACCATTAGTCCATGGCTTCCATAGGGTGGGCTAGGTGAGTCTAGCTTGGTTACTAGGAACCATATGGTGGCTGTGGTGTCATTACTTTCGTCACATTGGCATGGATTAGTCAATTTTGGTGCATGGTTTCAATTTGGGCTAAATTGTCTTGAAGTTGGGTTTGGGTTGGGCTAGCCATGACATTGAGCCCAATTGATTGATCAATTTTTTGTGGATGATTTTCATGAGGGGTTTATAAAATATTTGGAGTAATTTTGAACTGATTCGGAGGTTCAATTTGAGGGATTTTGGCACTTGATCAATTTTGGGATGTTGGGTTAGCCTTGGGTTTAGGTTGGGCTAGAGTTGGGTTAAGTTCAAATTGAGAGTTTGAAATGGTCTAGTGCAATGTCATGAAGAGTTCTCAACATTAATTGGGTGTCAATTTTTGGCTTAGAGCATTCAATTTGGTGGAATTTGGGCACATGGCTAAATTAGGGCAAATTTGGAAATTTTGGATTTGGGTTTAAATTAAGTAAAATTGAATCTTGAACAAGGTCAATTAAGGGTTCAATTTGGTGTGTGGAGATGTTTTAAAGAGTTTATGATGCATAATTGGAGCAGTCAGAAAGATTTAGGGGTTCAATTGAGTGGGATTTTTGTTTTAGGCCAAATTGGGGCTTTCTGATTTGGGTTAAAATTGGACTCAAATGTGGGTTAATTGTACTTTGATTTAGTTTGAATTGACATTGATCATGATAAATTTAAATTTATAGTTAAAATTTGAGGAAATTGGGATCAAATTGATGGACATTTAGGGTGAATCTGGGGAAATTGGGCATAAAAGGGCAATTTGGGGCATTTGGTCAAAGTTGGTCAAATTGATTAATGTAGGTTTAAGTCAAGGGTACAAACTAGTTTTAAGGATGTTTGAGATGATTTTGAGGGTTTTGGGAAAGTTTGGGCCACCAAGGGTTTTTTTGGTAATTTTGGCAAAGGAGGGGTACTTTGGTAATTTTGGGAAGTTTTGGGCAACTTGGGTTGTTTTAAATGGTTTTAGATGATTTTTGGAAAAACATGGGTAGTTTGGGTAATTTTGGAGAATTTGGACAAATTTAGGGTTTGGGGGTACTTTGGTAAGTTGGGTGGATTTGGGGGTAAAATACTAAGTTTGGTATTTTAGTGAAAGTGGGGTGCCAACCACCCTATTTGAGCCATGGACTAATGGAATCTCAATTTGGGTTCTCTATGTATTGGTCTTGGCTAGACCCTAGCCTAGGGCTAGTAGGTGTAGGGGACAATCTACATGAGTCTCCCAAAAGATCAACGGATCAAAGTCAACAAGCTTGAGTTTAGGGTTGTGAGTGAATGTGAGTGAAAGTAAGTGTAAGTGAGTGAAATAGCTCTAGACCAACACCTAGAGTCAGCCCTCAAGCCAAGAAATCCTATGCAGACTCCCCTTGAGCTCCCCCATATTGACCCCACCTACCAAGTGCTAGAGGTCAGGACCAATATGCGAAACTTCAAGTTAAGCAGAGAAGTGTTTAGAATTTCTAATAGTGAGGTTGTCTTTTCTAGTCCTTTAGGAATATTCAACAAGAAAGTCCTACGACTAGACCCTAAGATACTAAGGAGAAAACTAGACCTCATCCAAAAGTGAGGTCAACACCCCTATGCTTCTTTATATAGAATGGGGTCTTAGTTGTAATTATGTACTCTGGGTATCTTCTATACCTATAAATAGGAGACCATTTCATGAAGTAAAATCTTAAATGCTTTCATTTTTACTATCCACTCTCCTTCTTGATCTCTTTTAATACCAGGGTAGAAAATTAAAATTGTTCTTAATTGGCACAATACATATTATGAACATTTATCCATCTCATTTTACCATAGCCTCATTGTAGTGGGAAGGATGTTTTTTCACATAAGAATCTTTGTTACATAAACATAGTTAATAGATTAATATTTACTGTTTTAAATTTTACATACTTGATTTGATAATTGTTTAGAATTTTAATTTTGATTACATCTCAACAATTGTAACTAGTGACAGTGATTTCAATTAACTTCTGTTAATTTCCTAGCAAATTTGTCATGTCCAATTTAAACCTTCCCTGTAGGATCGATATTTGAGGCTTAAATAGAAAGTCCATTATTACTTGATAATGACATGTATACTTGCATATAAATTGAATATTAATTGATTATATTTAATTACATTTAATTAAATTTTAGAGAATCTATTACAACAAAAAGTCAGATCACAATCTTGTCGACGATCAGGTCAGAAAACCTGTCAAATTTAACTTCCGTAGAAAATTTTGTTTGAACTCAATTAATTAGGATGGTGTATATGGCTATCATGAGAAGTCTACAGAAGATTTGAAGTGATTTTGAGTTGATTTGGAGGGACCATTTGGTAGATTTTGGTCACCTAGTCAATTTGTGGGTGTTGAGGGTTAAACTTGGGTTTAGGTTGGGCTAAGGTTGGGTTATGTTCAAATTGATGGTTTAAAATGATCTATAGGAACATTATAAAGAATTTTCAACATAAATTGTGTGCCAATTTTGGGACTTGGGCATTTAATTGTGTGGAATTTGGGGTCATAGCAAATTTGGGGATTTTGAATGTAGGTTGAAATTGAGTGAAATTGATGCTTGACCAAAACCAATTAAAGGTCCAATTTGTAGTGTAGGATCATTATGAAGAGTTTAGGATTCAAATTGGGGAAATTTGAGATCAGATTGAGGTCAGTTGAAGAGTCCAAATTGGTTTCAGAGACAAAAGGTTGAATTGGGTAATTGGTGAGATTGAGGTGCCAACCATCCTGACCTGAGCCATGGGCCAGTGGAATCTCCATTTGGGTCCTCTATGTATGGGTGCTAGCAAAAACCTAGCCTAGGGCTAGAGGGTCTAGCAGACCATCTACATGTGCCTTGTAAAGGATTAAGGGATGAACATCAAAAAAAATTTGGTTTGGGGTTGTGAGTGAATGACAGTGAAAGTGAGTGAACGATGAGTGCAAGTGAGTGAGTAGTAAGTGCAAGTGAGTGAAAAAGCTTCAGAACAACACCCAGGGTCAGCCCTAAAGTCAAGCAGTTCTATGGGAACACATCTTGAGCTTTTATATATTGACACCACCTACTAAGTGCTAGAGGTTAGGACCAATATGTGGAACTTCAAGTTGAGAAAAGAGGAGTTTAGAATTTCTAAAGGTGAGGCTTCCTTTTTTATTTCTTTAGGAAAAGTCAACAAGAAAGTTCTATGGCTAGACCCTAGGCTACTAAAGAGGAAAAACTAAACCTCAACTAAAACTGAGGTCAACAATAGGTTAAGTAGGAGTTCACAGAAATGGTGAAGCGGCCTTGGTCAAAAGCAAGGTTAGGGTGCTCAACAAAAGGGAGTTTCTATTGGAATCTTCTTAGTTTGGTCTAGGGAAGCTTTTATAATAACCAATTTGAAGTTTTGGGTAGTTTTGAGAAATGGCTAGAAATTGCCCTAGTTTTGAGCTCTGAATTGAGCTCAAACAGTGGGAAAGATGCCTGGAAGATGATTGGAATGAGCTTATAAGGTATTGGAGGAGCTATGGAGGCAATTTCCTTGAGTTTACAGAAGGAAATTGATGATCTCTTCTTTTGGTCGTGGGAGGTGGAGTTTAAATAGAAAGGGAAGGAGTGGCCATCATGGTTGGCTAGTGGGTGCAATGTGTTGTTTATATGGAGGGAAGAAAGGTTCAAGCAACCAATTGGGATGAGCCAAGTCAGGGAGCTCAAAATTTGAGTTTTGGCAATGGGCCCTCCCAGTTTTGGTATTTTCCAGTCACAAGGCTAGCACGCAAGGCCAGGGCTAGTGGCTAGGTGGCTCAGAGGATCAAAGGGAAGCTTAATGATGATTACCAAAGAGTTTTGATGGCTGATGGAAAATATTTTTGGGTTTAGTAAAATATGGGAAGAGATCCCCTAAATTACGGGACCTTTGGTTCATGGCTCATGTAGAGTGGGTGAGGCGGGTCTAGCCTGGTCCCTAGGGTCCAAGGACTGGTTATGGTGACCATCGTTTGGTCAAATTGAATAGGTTTGTTTCAATTTAAAGCTTGGTTTTAAAATCATGTCATGAGCTTGGATTTGAGTTTGGGATTGGCTAGACTTTAAGTTTGACTCAATGAATTGAAGTTGGGTAGTTTTGATTTGATATGGAAGTTCAATTTAGTGGAATTTGGCCCATGACCATTTTTGGGGAATTTTTGTTTGTCTTGGGTTAGGACTGGGCTAGGGTTTAGGTTAGGCTCAATTAATGGTTTAAATTGGTCCAAGGGTTTGTAATGAAGAGTTTTGGATATCAATTGGGTAGAAATTTTGGAGCATGAAGTTCAATTTGATGGAATTAAGACTTAGGTGCAAATTTGGGGATTTAGGCCTAAGTTGGATTCGGGTGAGATTTAAATCTAGGTTAGGGACAATTGAAAGTTAAACTTGGTCTAGAGGAATGTTATATGAATTTTTGAATTCAAGATTGGGGAAATTGGATAGGTTAAGAGGTTCAATTTAGGGAAATTCAATATATGGTCAAATTGGGCATTTTGGTTGGGCTTGGAATTTAGGTTTGAAATTGGGTTCAATTGAGCTTCAATTTAGTTTCAATAAAGCTTAAATATGATGAATTTGAATTTAGAATTGAAATTGGGTGAGATTGAAGTCAATTCAGTGGAAATCAGGGGTAAATTGGGGAATTTGGGCCTTTGAGGGCAATTTTGGGATTTTAGTCAAAAGGGGTCAATTTGGTTAAATTGGACTCAATGGAGTGGTCCAATTTGATTTTGAGGAGATTTGGACTGATTTAGGGGATTTTGGAAATTGTTGAAATTTTTGGGGGTATGAAGGGCATTTTGGTAATTTTGTCAATTTCAGGGGTTTTAAAAATTTAGAGGTATTTTGGTCAATTTGAGTGATTTGCAATGATTTGAAATAAATTTTGAAGAGGTTTTAAAAATTTGGGTAATTTTGGGAAAGTATAGGGGCAAAAGCCTAAAATTGGGTATTTAGGTAAAATTGAGGTTCAATAGGATGCCAATAATTAAATTTCCCTTCATGAGTCATGAGACCAAGGGAAACCCACTTTGGATCCTTTTTGTGTTGGACTTAGCCAAAGCTTAGTCTAGGGCTAATGGTTTAGGGGACCATCAACATGAGTTTTCTAAAAAGTGTAAGGGATCAACTAAGCATAATTGGTTAGAGGCTAAGGTTGTGAGTGTAAGTGAGAGGTATCAAGTGTATGTGTGTGTGAGACTGACTAAAACCACATAACCCAGGGTCAACTCTAAGGCCAAATAGTTCTACGGGAATTCTATTGAGCTCCCCCATATTAGCTCCACCTACTAAGTGCTAGAGGTTAGAACCAACATGTGGAACTTAAAGCTGAGCAAAGAAGAGCTTTAGAATCTCTAAAGGTGAGGGTGCCATCACTACTCCTCTAGGATAGTCAACAGGAAAGTCCTATGTCTAGATCCTAGGCTTTATGGATGAGACTAGATCTCAACCAAAAGTGAGGTCAACAAATAGAGCCATAATAGGTGTGGTTTTTCTTGCAAGCATACCACACATATAAGCGTTGACTGAAGAGATCAACAAAGCGAACTTGACTCTCCGATATAAAACACTCAGAATAGAACTAAGAAGAAGAAAAGAAGATTTTGCTAGGGAGTTACATTGGGAAATCAAAAAGGGGATGTCGGAGACAAACGTCAAGGAAACTGATGGCCACGGTGAATATTCAATTCGATTTTGATGTCTTGAATTTGAATTTTGATTTTAGTTTTAATTTAAAATTTTGGGAGATGAGGGAAAACAAGGTTGATATGGAAACCACATGAACTCACAACCAAAGCAATCAAACACATCATCCTTATTTTTCATCAAATATAACCAAATAAAACGAGAAAAACATGCAATAAAGGTCACAAAATATTGATAACCATTCATATAACTGATAAAAAAAGGTCCCTAAATATCATAATGTATCAAATAAAAAATGTCTGAACTTCTACTCCAAGAACTAATATAAGAGCTCATAATAAGCTTGCCAAACTCATAAGTATTACAAACAAGCTTTTATTTATTTGTCTTTTCTTACAAATAAAGGATACAACTGTCGGTGTTTAAAAGGGGGGGAG
>JXCR01144726.1:98549-129922 GCA_002079205.1 Phalaenopsis hybrid cultivar | reverse complement strand
TTTAGGGCTTAGATCGTACAGCAGAGCTATACGAATGCCTAAAGAAAAAGGTGGAGGATTTATGTTGCGCTAGGCAAACAACCTCGAAAACCTATGGATCGTTGTTTAATTTCTAGGAAAAGGAAAGGTTTTGCTGGGGAAGACATATTCTGCTGTTGAAGATGGCCTAGTCCATTTAAGGTGGGCTCACATAGATCTCAAGAATTAAGAATAGGATGCCTTGTTCCATTTAAGGGGGCCTCACACCCACCTCGAAAGATGAGAATCAGAATTTAGGTATTGATCAAGGATGAGAACTGGAATTTAGGTACTACCCTCGGAATGAGAATCAAAAGCCTTTTTCCATTTAAGGGGGCCTCACATTGATCTCAAGGATTGAGACTAGGATGCCTTGTTCCATTTAAGGTGTCCTCAAACCTACCTTAAAAGATGAGAATCAAAATTTATGTACTGACCCGGGATGAGAACTGGAATTTAGGTACCAGCCACAGAATGAGAATCAAAGCCTAGTTCCATTTAAGGAGGCCTCATACTATTCTTGAGAATTGAGAATAGGATGCCTTGTTCTATTTAAGGGGACCTCACACCTATCTCGACAGATGGGAATTAGAATTTAGGTACTGACCCAAAGATGAGAATTGGAATTTAGGTACTAGCCTCAAAATGAGAATCAAAAGTCATGTTCCGTTAAAAGGGGCCTCACATTGATCTCGATGATTGAGAATAGGATGCCTTGTTCCATTTAAGGGGGCCTCACACCTACCTCAAAAGGCAGGAATCCAAATTTAGGTATTGGTCCAAGGATGACAATTGAAATTTAGGTACCAGCCTTGGAATGAAAATCAGAAGCCTTTTTCCATTTAACGGGGCCTCACACCAATCCTAAGGATTGAGAATAAGATGTCTGGTTCCATTTAAGGGGGTCTCACATTGGCCTCAAAAGATGGGAATCAGAGTTTAGGTACTGACCTAAAAAATTTCATGAGTGCAGAAAATTTTCTCGGATAGGATGTGAAAAATATGTTGACAGATTTGGAATCCATGCACCGACATGGAAATTTCATGAATGCAAAAAATAGGGATGGAATGTGAAAAATATTTTGATGGAATCAGAATCCATGCACCAACCTAGAAATTTCATGAATGCGGACAACATAAATAGAATGTGATTGTGACTTTTTTATATGCTAAGTTTTATCAAGTTGACACCACTACTTGAAGTCACAATTATATAAATGCAAGTATATGTATCACTCAAGTAATACAAGGCCCTAGTGGAGTCCTGATTATTGATCCCATAGGGAAAGTTATGAAACTTTAAAGCATAAATCGTAGTATAGAAATCTAATATTCAAATTATAATGTGCATACTGTAAATATTAAAGTTACTAAAGTGTAAAGATGGTTAAACATTTAAGTTTACTAAATTTACTTTTTAAGCTTCTAAACAAAGTTATCTAACACAGAACTAAGTTTTGTATTGAAATTTTTAAATATGGAAAAGGTGTCCTCCACTTTATAATGATATTGTGGTGAGTGAAAGATAAAGGTTAGTGAAGACCTTGTATTAGGCCAAATAGGAGCATATGTACTCTTTACCCTCTTCTAAGTGCTATAAAGAACATTGGCCAATCTTAGGGTTATCCTTAAATCTGTGGTTAGGCTGGGAGGATATTGGCTCTCACTCTTGAGCTCTAACTTCCCTTCGCCTCAAGGCTAACTCTCACTTTAGTTTCCAACCACTATGACCAAATTCAGGGTTTTATTCTATCACTAAAATCTCCAATTCTATGGCGAATAAAATATATTTTCATATTTATTTGCATTCAACCCCCATGAACTTCACCATCCATGGAATTTGAATGTGATCTTCACTTTTGCTGTAGAATGCATAATCCTTCCGGATCGTACGTTTCATAACAAGTATTAAAAATTTAATTGGGCTGTCGACACTATTTTTGGTTGGAGAGTTGCCCGTAAGCAGTTGTCGGTCACCGGAATCAAAATCCCATCACCCGCTTCGGAAGGACGTTTTAATTTACATATATATTTAGTTTTAGAAAAATATGAAATCAAACTGACTCCATATTTTTCATAGTTTAAATGAAAGAGCATTGTACCTCAAATCCTATATCTATCCTGAAGGAAAAACACAAGACTTGAGGATGAGGCTCAATCAAATAAACTAATGAATATATGCCATTCGTTTGGTCTGTGAAACCTTTATATTTGCCAACAAGTTCTGATATTTAATATAAAGGATTAAATAAGGTTTATATTAAGCTGGTTTCGGACATGCTTCCTATAAGGGCAAGCCCCTATAGTTAATTACATCTTAAAATGATAAAAGTCACCTAAGAAGACTCGATAAAAATCAGGAAATATTATCTTCAAGAAATTTCAAAGGGTAGGACTCTTCAATGAGATCGAACGTAGAGGTGTGAAAGGCGGGGTTCAAATTTGGAACATTTTGTTGTAGAGTCCAAAGGAGGAAGAACTAGGGGATGTCATGGGTTCTCAAATTTGGAACATTTTATTGTAGAATCCAAAGAAAGAAGAACTAGGGGATGTCATGGATCTAGCAAATTTGGAACATTTTATTGTAGAATCCAAAGGAGGAAGAACTAAGGGATGTCATGGATCCAGAGGAGAACCCCATTTTATTGTAGAATCCAAAAGAGGAAGAACTAGGGGATGTCATGGATCCAGAGGAGAACCCCAGTGACTTCCCAAGTTATCCTAATGTTTGGGTTCAGTTTTGAGGAGAAAAATTTAAGTGTTTCATCCTGCCAATTTTATTAGTTAGGGATTACATTCATGTGAAACGCTCACAAAAATAGCCTGGAAGATGTGAGGATTTAGGTCGTGAAAAATGACAACCTCGGAATCCTAAGACGAGTTAGGGCTTATATTATAAAACAGGGCTATACAAAGGTCTAAAGATAAGGTATGGATTTACGTTTCATAAGCAAGAAATTTCAAGGCCATATGTTTTTTTGTTGTTTAAGTCTAAGGAAGGAAGATTGGTTTAGTTAAGGAAGATAGGTTTTGCTGTTGAAGATGACTGTGCTACCCACCATTCTAGCTCCATGCTCTCTGCTGCGACGAGTTTGAGTTTGCTGGTGCGTCAAGTTATAATATCATATCAGGTGGCCTTATGGTTGAAGTTCTTTAAATTTTATCGGGGCATGCTAAATTTGATTAGAGCGACACCGGTTAGGATCCTACGGTTCGCTCGTTCCGGCACCACTATTTTCTATTAGATTCACTTAGTCCAAATAAACTTACTAAACTCAACTTAATGAGTTCCATAATTTCATTTAGATCATGGGAAGCCTTGTTAGCAACCGTAGGTTACCTCCTCCGAGGTATTTTTGATCATTCGATTGAGACATCATAATTTAGTTGTATTTATAGTTTTGTATGATGTTTGTGATTAAATTTAATGTTGTTTATATTTTGAATGTTATGGCGGTGAATTTTATTTTGGCTGAGTTTAGTTTTGGTTTTGGTTTTAGTTTTGTGGTTATCCTGATAGTTTTAGTTTTCATGCCGGGTGGCGTCGCTGTTTAGCATGCAAATTTGCAGGTATGAAAGTACAATATGAAAGTACAAGAAAGACAACACTGAAAACTGTAAAGGTGTACCTGACGAGTCTTCTCGTTCCGCCACCTGAGACTTAAAATGCATGTTAAGGTAGTTTATATGAAAGAGGCAAGTAAAATCTTGACGACCTATCTTGGTGGGTCCTTAGGAGTTTAGTTAAGGATGATATTGTAAGCAAAACATATTATGTTGAGTAGATCTCCGAGGTATCCAACAGAGCTAGAGAAAGAAGCAGGTCCGTGCTACTCTCTCGCTGCCTGGTGGAAAATCTCGTGTTCTTTTAAACTTATTATGTTGCTTAATAAGTCATCCTGTAAATACCCTTAATGCTTAGTGAATATTGTTGTCTCAATTATCCCTAAGAATATGTTAATTATCACTTGTAATTCAATTTAAGAATTATGTGGGTGAAGGCTCTCAGAGAGGCAAGTTAGTGTTGTTGGAACACTTAGCAAAAATTTAACCCTAATTGGGCTTGTAGTGTTTGAAAGATATTTTTATTTTCAATGACATTTACTTTTCTAATCCTCATTTAAATGAAACTTAATTTAGTTTAAGTTACTACTAAGCCCTCAAAACCTAGGTGAGTATCTTAATTAGTTTTGAAAAGGTTAAGCTTTAGGTGATCATGATTCATGATTTGAATCTTATTTGAACATCAAAATAGGTGTATTAAATTGATAAATTATTGACTTCAAAGTCGTACCCCTAAGTCCTGGGTTTATTTTATTTTAATAAACTTCCAAATTTTAATAATTTAGAAATTTATTAACTTGTCTTTTTAATTAGGAAAGTGAGTTTGGTTTCTACCAATTAACCCCTTGTGTTTTGAACATCAAATAAATTGATTAAAAGCATAGGTTACCCATTTCTCTCCTTAAATTAAGCCTCAATGTTAATTAAGGCTAATTTTTAAAAAATACACATTTGCCCCTAAGGCTCTATCACTTCATAATTTGTGAAATTCAATTCAAATAACTTTGAAATTTTATCCTACCTCATTCATGGGTCAATTAAGACATCAGAGGAGAAAATGTGACTTTTCAAAATTTAACTTAATTTATATAATTATTTTCATTCAAAAATAGGATTTTTCAAAGAAAATTCCTAACTTGACCAAGGTAAATTCTAATTCCTTGAAATTTTTACTGGGTATAAGATTAGTCCAGGGAAGACTTTGGACAAAATTTCATGTTTTTTTGAATTTTATTTGAATTTTCAAAATTATTTTAATTTATGGGGTATTTATTAAATATAAAAAATTTTAAATGGAGAAAATTAAGTTTTATATTTTTGAAAAGTCTCCTTGAAGTTATAGAACTCAAATGAGAAGATTTTATATTTTTCTAAATTNAGAAAATTTTATATTTTTTTGAGTTTTATTTGATTTATTAGAATTATTTTTAGTGAAAACCCATTTGTAGCCTTTAAAAATTATTTTAAGCTTTAAAATTCAATATCTTTATTTAGAAAATCAGGAAAAATATTCTAATTGTTCCTAAGTTCTTAGGAAGAAATTTAGTCTTTCACATGAATTTTATTTATTTTTATTATTTTTATGAATTAATTATTTAAATATTTAAAATAGGTTAAAAATCAAGTTTTTATTTTAAATATCATTTTATTCTTATAAAATACCTTTGATCACAGAGAATTCAAAAAACTAAGTTTCATAATTTTTGAAGTTGTATTTTGATTTTTAAAAAAATCATTTAAATGCCAAAAGAAATGTTTATCTTTAAAATTCAACTTAGGTTATCAAATGAACTCAAATTATTTTGAAATTTTTATGGTGAGTTCTCTAGATTGGGAAACATACTGGAGATCAAAAATCATGTAATTTAAATATTTATGTTTTCCAAGATTAATTATTTTAATGACTCAGGGTTTGTGAAATTTAGGTATATTTTAAATGACTTGACCAATGAAATTATTTCCAAAAGCTTCTCTGGTCATGGTGGACCTCCCAAAAGTTTCTTGGATTTTTCTAATTAACATGCTAATTTCCATGATTATTTTAAAGAAATAATGCGCAAAAACTTGAAAAATATGGATCTCTGTCTAGGAACCTCCTCTGACTTTGGAAAAATCAGAGGATGTTTCCCTTGACAGAGGCTATAACATGCCAAAATTTCTAGCCAAGGTAATGTGCAAATATGCATGGAGAATCAAATGATTTAAAATAATGTTTAATTAATTAAAATTAAAATATGTATCAAAAGGACTTGAAATTTATTTCACATTATTTTTCTCTATTCACTGAGCAAGGGGGTATTTTTATTTTATTTTTGTGATTTTTCTACACAAAGTTATGAATTTTCTAAGTTAGGGGTATTTAAATAAATAGGAAAAAACCCTATTTATCTATTTAAACCGCGCGTGCCACCTCAACCTATGACGGCTCCATAGCTCCATGCGGCGCGCTTCTATTTGATGTCTCCTTCCACCTCAGCACTGACTCGACACGCTGTTTATTTCCCGAAGCTCTATCCGGCTTGATCTCCTCCGTTGTTTGATACAAGCTCGATCAAACCACTCCCCATCATCATCCCCGATAGAATGATCCCGTGATCATCCACACTAAAACCCTAAGATCTCACCCCAGACTCAATCAAATCACTTCGGGTTTGTTCCTATTGACTCGTCTAAGTGAGACGAACACATCCATATGACAATCAAGCAATCAAAATAACTCTAAGAAAATGGAGAACCAAAATAGGCTCGGGAGGAGGTGAGGTTTTATATCTTTGCTCTGAGAAGGGAAGCTTCAATCAGAGGGTCTTGGCACGTTTTTTGGGGTCCAAGGAGGCTAGAGATTAAGCCTCTGGTCTTGATATAAGGCCTAGGTGTGAATTCGATAAGCTCAAATTCGGGTGTTGGTCTAGAGCTATGGTAGAAGCTCTGTGGAAGGGGGATTTAATGGGGCTTTAGCTTCTTTCACTGTTGTGATGGTGTGGGTGAAGTTAATTTGACCTTGGTGGACTGTGGAAGTGTATTGGGTTCTGTCCGGGTTTCCGGGAAGGTTTCAAGCTTAAAATTAAGCTCCGGCAGTGGGAATTGGTAGGGGAAAATAGTTGGAATGCACTGAGGGAACCTTAGGGAAGCTGTTTGAGAAGTTTGGAGAGGCCTCTCTAAGGAAATTTCAGCAAACCTCCCATGGCCGTGGAGGTGAGTTTTAAAAAATGGTCATGGGGTGGCTCTCAGGGCATAAGTTTGGGTGCATTGTGGTGCTTATGTGGAGGGCAAAGGAGCTCCATCAATTAGTTGGATGAGCTGGCCTCTAGGTTTGATTTCGGTGAGGTTCCATGGCGGTGGCTCTCAATTTTGAGCTTTTCCGGCCACTAGGCTAACCGGTCGGCCAGGGGGAGGTGGCTAGGAGCTCAGGGAACCCAGGGGAATATGTCACAGCAATTTAGTGCAATAATACCTAATTTTGGTAAGGATATATTCAACACATGCATTTTTGGAAATAATAAACCTTGAATGTGCTTTGATTTGGCAAAGATATCTTAAGCATGTGCATTTTTATAAATAATATCCCTTACTTTTGATTTAATGCAAATGTGCTTGATTTGGCAAAGATATCTTAAGCATGTGCATTTTTGGAAATAAGATCCCTTAATTTGGGGTGGATTTGGCAAAGATA
Organism: Phalaenopsis hybrid cultivar; assembly: GCA_002079205.1. NCBI lineage: Eukaryota > Viridiplantae > Streptophyta > Magnoliopsida > Asparagales > Orchidaceae > Phalaenopsis > Phalaenopsis hybrid cultivar. The sequence continues at coordinate 122,670 of JXCR01144726.1, read as the reverse complement.
TCTTAAGCATGTGCATTTTTGGAAATAAGATCCATTAATTTACCTTTGGTCCATGACTTGATTTAGGTGGTTTCATGGTGTTTGGACTGGTCACTAGGTCCAATTAATGGCTGTGGTGGAGTTGTGACTTTAGGGTGGTTAGGTCACATTTAGTGCATGGGTCCAAGTGGGTGCAAATGACCAAATCTTAGATTTGGGCTAGGTTAGCCATGTTAAATGACCCAAATAAATGTTGCATATGGTATAGAGGATCATAAGGAACAACTTTTGTGAAGAATGGAAGTGGTTTTGAGCTCAATTGAAGAGTCAATTTGAGGGAATTTTGAATTTTAGTCAATTTGTTCATGTTGGGCTAGGCTTGGGTCTATCTTGGGTTAGCCTTGGGCTAAGTCAAAATTTATTATTTTAAATGGTCAATAGGTACCCTATGAAGAGTTTTCAACATGAATTGGGTGCCAATTTGGGGGTTAAGGCAACAAATTGGGTGAAATTTGGGAACTTAGCCAATTTGGGGCTAAATTTGGGAATTTTGTATTTAGGCCAAAATCAAATAGATTTTAGGCTTCACCAAAGCCAATTTATGGTTGATTTTGATGTAAAAGAATATTATAAATATTTAGAAACATTAATTGGGGCCAATTAAATAGGCTATGGGTTCAATTTTGTGAGTTAGGTCAAATGGTCAAAATTGGGGTTTTGACCTAAATCAAAATTGGGCTCAAATCATTGGCCAATTAAGCTAGGATTTAATTTATCTTGGCATATAAAAAGTTAATTTTCATTTAGGATTGGGATTGGGGTCAATTGAGATCAAATTGATGCATATTTGAGTTGAATTTGGGGAAATTTGGGCCCTTAAAGGCAAATTTTGGGGTTTTGGTTAAAGGTGGCAAAATTGGTCAAATTTGGTCATTTGGTAGTTAAGAAAAATGAAATTGGGAATATTTGGGATTTATTGAGATTTTTTGGGAATTTTTGGAATTTATGGGATATTTGGCCCAAGAGGGGTATTTTGGTAATGTGGGGGTGTTTAGGGGCAAAAGGCCAAGATGGGTATTTTTGATTGGATTGGGTAACTAATCACCCTAAACGAGCCATGGACCAAGGGAAATCCCATTTTGGGTCCTCTATGTAGTTGTCTTAGTCAACCCATAGCCCTAGGACTAGTAAGTTTAGGGGACCATCTACATGAGTATCCCAAAAAGAACAAGGGATCTAGGCTAGAAATTTTAGTTTTAGGGTTGTGAGTGATTGTGAGTACAGATGAGTGTAGTGACTGCCTCAAATCTAGACCAACACCCAGGGTCATCCCTAAGGTCCAGCAGTCGTAAGGGTGGCTCATCTTGAGTTTCCCTTATAGTGACCCACCTACTAAGTGCTAGAGGTTAGGACCAATATTTGGAACTTCAAGTTGAGTAGAGAAGGGTGTAGGATTTCTAATGGTGAGGGTTCCATATCTAGTTTTCTAAGAATAGTCAATAGAAAAGTCCCGTGGCTAGACCTTAGGCTACTAAAGAGGAAAAATTAAACCTCAACCAAAAGTGAGGTCAATATGGGCAGATCGAAAAGTAAATGAAGCACGAAGTGTAAAATATTCACAACATTTTAGCATTAATTTGACACATCCAATTTAAATCATCACTTCACCATATCTCATTTCAATGTTAAAGACAAAGAAATCTACTCAGAATTCATGAGGAAGATATGAAAAAACATATATTTTATATATAAAAGCAACATCATACAGATAATAAGAAGTAAATACAACTTATCTCAATTTCTTCCCTAAGCAAATTGCTTGAAGTTCCTTTGAATCTCTTCTCTTTTTACAACCACACACGATTCCCTTTTTAGACAAGTAAGGAAGAAACAATCTCTCACTCACCTTCTCCTCCAACACTCCTTAGAGAGCAATCCATCACAAGACTCTCACAAACCCTAGACTCTCACAACAATCACCAAACTAGGGTGCCAAAAGTAATTTAAATTTGTTTATAATGAATTTCCCAAGAGATTCCTTAAGCAACCCTCAAAAATTTTTCCAAATACATTGAATTCGGGCTCAAATCGACATCAGGTACCATCAGAACTGGATAGGTCATCGTCTCTGCTATATCACTTCAAATTTTCTGAACTCTTTGGAATCGGGCACCGTCGGCACTGGATAAGGCACCGTCAGCGCCAGTAGGCTGATTTTTCTAACTTGCCTCTTTTCACTCTAATTTTTTTCCTTTTTGCTTTGTTTCGCTCAATATGCCTTAAATCATCACACCTTTAACAAAACATGAAAACTACATTCCTTTAAAGTGTAGTATCACCATAAATGAGTAAAAATACACATGAAAAATCCAACATTTTCTTAGTGTGTCAAAGTCCCCCAAACTTAACTTCTACTGGTCCTTAAGTAATTCTTCTACTACATAAAATTATGATTCATGGTAGTGACCTTTACTTTAAAAATACCATAGATTTTGATTTGAATGAATATAATAGCAAGACTTTTAGAAAAGTTTTTAATAATTTAGGTCAAAATTATAGGTGTAAGGCAATCTAGTCATCAAGTGCAAGAGTTCTATTCTCATAATCATTTCAAGAATAACCATAATTTGTCACAGTAAGGGCACTTGGAAGAATAATATGGAAAAGAAGTCCATGAGAACTTTATTAGTGACAATGCTAATACTTTGAATATAAATTCAGAATTGTAATTAAATTCTTTCCGTTAAGTTGATTCCAGTGAAGCCAATTTTTTATTAGGCATCTCCTCAAACATCTCCTCACATATATTTTCTTTTTCTATATATGGATTGATTTTCAATCCTTTTTTTTTCTTGACTGATTTCTTTTCAATGCTTACTTTTCTTTTTATGTGAGGATTGCCATCATTGGATAGCCTTTAATAATTTTGTACTTCACTATTCTCTCCCTAAAGTAGGAACTTGTGACATTCCTTTACTTTATAAATGTATATTAGCTCTTAAGTGATTCATTGACAAAAGGAAAATATGTTGAGATTTTCATATGTATTATATACTTTTTTGATGATATTGCACTTTAAAGAAAGGTATTTTTGATGTTTTGTTGCAGGTATGTTGAATTATGATCATTGGAGCAAAAAGATGAAAAAATGAGCGAATTTGGAGCGAAAATGACCAAAATATGAAGATTTGAACTAGGGCACCAACGGTGAGCCCAACAACACTGACGGCGAGAATTACTCCAAACTCCAGCCAATTATTTTAGAAGGCCTGCTAATGGAACCCTCAAGGTCGTCGACAATGAGATCGATGGTTAATTTAAAAGGTGCATTGAATGTGGACGATTTTTGGAGGGATGCTTAGGCAACTCTTGGAAAAACTCTTCTACAACTTTAAAAGAAGATTTTAGCTGAAAATGGAGAGCGTGCTGGAGATTACAGAGGTTTCAGTAGTGTGTAGAGAGTTTAATTTAGGGTTAGACTGTGAGGAATTCTTTGAGAGATTATCAGAGTGGAGGGAAAGTGAGAGATTTCTTCCTCCTTACTGCTTTGGAGAAGAATTCCATGTGCTGTAAAGAAAGGAAGAGATTCAGAGGAACTTCGAGGAGTTTGCTTGGGGAGGAATTAGAGATAAGTGTTATTTACTTATTGTAGTTTGTATGAATTCACTTTTATATATAAATTTTGACTTTTTTGTGTCTTCCCCATGAGTTCTGAGTAGTTTACTTTGTCTTTCTCCTTATCTTGAGATTTTTGAAATGGTGATTTGAATTTGTTGAGCCATGAAAATGTTAAAGAAGTTTGTGATGATCTTTTCACTTCAATCTTAATTTACTTTCAATCTGGCCAATTGATTTGTTAAATTATGTTACTTTCAATCTGGCCCAATTGATTTGTTAAAATATGTTGAGTTTTACAACTAAAGTGAATAATTGGCAAAACCATGAAAATGTTTTTGGTAATTTGAATTGGTGAAGCCATGAAAATGTTAAAGAAATTGTGATGATCTTTTCACTTCAATCTTAATTTATTGGAGCCATGAAAATTTTAAAAAAATTATGATGATCTTTTCACTTCGATCTTAATTTACATGAAGCCATGAAAATGTTTGAGAAATTGTGATGATCTTTTCACTTCGATCTTAATTTACTTTCAAATCTGGCCAATTGATTTGTTAAAATATGTTGAGTTTTACAACTAAAGTGAAGATTACATCCAAAATTTCGGGAGGTCAAAGCCCTTGGAAGTTGGGTACAAATAAATAAGGAAATAAAATTATCGGGCGTAGAATTGGAGATTTTAGAGTGACAGACTAAAATCCCAATTTGGTCCTATCGTTTGGGACCTGAAGTGTAGATGTTAGCCCTCAGGCGAGGGGAACGTTGGAGCTCCAAAGTGAGAGTCAGTATCCTCTCAACCTAGCCGCAGATTCAGTAAAGAAGCATTGGATTAGTCAATGTTCTTTATGCTTGGGTCAAAGGGTAAACAATAGGTATGCTCCAATTTGGCACAATCCAATTTGAACTGATTCACTTTATCCATTCACTATACTTTACTGACAAGGAGAAGGATATTTTCTTATATATTGAATTTCACATTAGAAAACTTATTAGTAGAATTAGTTATTTAAGAGTTATTAAAATTACATATTTATTCAAATTGCCTATTAGTGACATATAAACAATTTGAATCATATTGTTGTGATTAAGTATTGATTTTCTAAAATCTTAATTTGTATCCTCTAATATTACCCCCTGTGGGATCGATATCTAGGACTCCATTAGAGCCCTATATTATTTGAGCGATACATATACTTGCGTTGATAAGTGTGACTTTACAATTATTGAATATTTTATACATAATTCTAATATTACTCCCTGTGGGATCGATATCTAGGACTCCATTAGAGCCCTATATTACTTGATTTCTAAACCACTTCCTGTGGGATCGATATCTAGGACTCCATTAGAGCCCTATATTACTTGAGCTAGTTCTAAACCACTCCCTGTGGGATTGATATCTAGTACTCCATTAGAGCCCTATATTACTTGTGCGATATTATTACTCCCTGTGGGATTGATATCTAAGACTCCATTAGAGCCCTATATTACTTGAGTGATACGTATACTTGCATTGATAAGTGTGACTTTACCATTATTGAATATTTTATATATACATCTTTATCAAATCTATAATCGTTGTCAAGTTTTTGGTACTGTTGCCGAGGAATTAAATTTTCTAACAGAAATATTAAATTCTTGTACTTTTAAGCATATATAAAATCGTTGTCAAGTTTTTGGCGTCGTTGTCGGGGAGTAAACAAGAATCATAATTAGAGTAACAGACAAATTAGGATTATTAGAAACTTTTACTTGAATTGCAACTTATTTTCATATTTAGTTAACTATTTTTTTTTTTTCTGATTTCAATTGTATGAGTAAATTTGGACCTGAAAATATTATACCCTATGATTCGGAATTAGAACGCACTGTTAGAAGAATTAGAAGACTCAAAAGAGAACCTAGAAATTCTGACATAATGGAAAAAAATGTAAACAATCAAGGAATAGAGAATGAACACATACCTAGACCTCTACGAGATTATGCAAATCCTACAACAGATGAAATTCACTTATTTATCAAAAATCCTATTGTAGCTGCTAATTCATTTGAGGTTAAACCTGTTATTATCCAAATGGTACAAAACAATCAATTCAGAGGTACACCAAATGAAGATCCTAATTTACACCTCGCTAGTTTTTTAGAACTGTGTGCTACCATTAAGTATATTAGAGTTTCGAACGATGTTGTTAGACTTAGAAATTTTTCTTTTTCACTTAGGGATAAGGCTAAGATGTGGTTAAATTGGTTAGCACGAGGATCTATTAGAACTTGGGGAGAACTTTCACATAAATTTCTATCCAAATATTTCCCTCCGTCCAAAACTGCTAAAGTTAGAAATGACATACATCATTTTATCAGATTGATGGAGAGTCGATATATGAAGCTTGGGAAAGAGTTAAATATCTTCTTAGAAAGTTCCCTCATCATTTGTTACCAGATTGGTTGATAATTCAAACTTTTTATAATGGATTAGTGGGATCACTTAGATCGATTATTGATGTTGAGGCTGGTGGTTTTTTAGTGTGAAAACCTTTCGATGAGGCTTATTCATTAATAGAAGAGATGGCTATCAACAATTTTCAATGGCCCTTTGAAAGGGTAAATCCTAAAAGAGTAGCTGGTATCCACGATTCTGATGCAATATTTATGTTAGCTTCATAGATGGCTGCAATATCAAAGAAATTAGATTATTATGGAATGAATTATTCTCCAACACCTACTATGGTGGAAGAGAATTCATTTGGGCAACTTATGGATGTTCAACCTTTATATGAGACTTTAAATGCTATTCATAATAGAACCAACAACCCTTATTCAAACTATTACAACCCAAGTTAGAAGAATCATCCAATTTTTAATTCGAATAACAATCCTTATACAAATCAACAATGGACAAACAACCCAACGAACCCATTAGGAAATTCATCCAACCAAGGAAATGTTAATTATAGACCTTCTTATCCACCAGGATTTAACAGTAACACTCAATTTAAGGAAAAGAAGTTGTCTATGGAAGAGCTGATGTTAAACATAGTGAACCCATTAGGAAAATCATCCAACCAAGGAAATGTTAACTATAGACCTTCTTATCCTCCAGACAGTAACACTCAAATTAAGGAGAAGAAGTTGTCTATGGAAGAGCTGATATTAAACATGGGTCCACAATTGTGTAACACTCAAATTAAGGAAAGAAGTTATCTATGGAAGAGCTGATATTAAACATGGGTCAACAATTAGAAATTCATCCAACCAAGGAAATGTTAACTATAGACCTTCTTATCCTTCAAGATTTAACAGTGCACTCAAATTAAGGAAAAGAAGTTGTCTATGGAAGAGATGATATTAAACATGGGTCAACAATTGTAGAATCAAGGAAATCAATTAGAAACTCAAGGAAATCAATTAGAAAATCAAGGAACTACTATTAAGAATATTGAAAATCAATTGGGGAATATCGCTACAATGCTTAGTAACCAAACATTAGGAACTTTTCCTAGTACTGTAGAATCAAATCCTAAAGATCAAGGAAAAGAACAAATGAAAGCGATACAATTACGAAATGGAAAATAATTGGAAACAAGAGTACAGAAAGAAACAGAAATTGAAAAAGAGAAAGTTGATACAGAAAAAGGAAAAGATCATGAATATCCAGATTTAGAATATTACTGTGGAGAAACCTCCACCACCATTTCCTCAAAAATTTAAGCAACACAAATATAATAAACAATTTTCCATGTTTTTAAAAATTCTTAAGAAATTAACGGTAAAAATTCCCTTCATAGATGCTTTAGAGGAAATGCCCAATTATGTTAAGTTTATGAAAGATATTCTGAACAAGAAAAGGAAGTTCACTGATAATGAAATTGCACTTAACAAAGAGTGTAGTGCAATTATTCAGAAAAAGCTTCCTGAAAAATTAAAAGATCTAGGTAGTTTCATTATACCGTGTGCTATCAGCGAAAAATTATATAGAAGAGCTTTATGTGATTTGGGAACCAACATTAATCTTATGTCTCTATCAATCTTCAAAAGATTGTGATTAGGAGAGTCTCACCTACTTCTGTAACTCTTCAGTTAGCGGATCGCTCGGTTATGTATCCTAAGTGAGTTATAGAAGATGTGTTAGTAAAAGTTAGTAAATTTATCTTTCATTAGATATGGAGGAAGACAAAGAAATACCTATCATTTTAGGGAGACCATTTTTAGCTACTGGTAAAGCTATGATAGATATTCAAAAAGGAGAATTAACTATGAGAGTTAACGATCAAGAAGTTACTTTTAACATTACAAAATTTATGAAATACGCTGCTGTTGAAAGAGATAATGAATGTTTTCGCATGGAAATTAGTGAACATGTATTGAATGAGCATTTTAAAGAACATTTTGAAGAGAAAGAACAATTTGAAGATAGTGATAAAGTTATTTTGACGAAATAGAAAATGAAGAATTAGATTATGTTCAGGGAAAATTTGAGATGTTGGATTATTGAAGAGAATGATGAAGTTATTTTGGACGAATTAGAAAATGAAGAATTAGATTATATTCAGGAAAGATTTGAGATGTTGGATATTACAAAAATGCTGATAAGAATCTATTTCCATCAATTATAAAACCACCTGAACTTGAGTTGAAAGTATTACCTAGCCACTTGAAGTATGTAGCTGATAAGAATCTAGTTCCGTCAATTATAAAACCACCTGAACTTGAGTTGAAAATATTGTCGAACCACTTGAAGTTTGTGTTTCTGGGAGACTCGTCTGCACTACATGTTATTATATCTTTAGAATTAAAAGATTTGCAAGAGCAAAGACTTTTGGATACATTAAAAAGATATAAGAAAGCTTTTGGTTAGATATTAAGGGAATCAGTCCTTCAATCTGTATGCACAGAATTATATTAGATGAACAATATAAGCCAAGCAAAGACTGTTATATACATTGAAAAGATATAAGAAAGCTTTTGGTTGGGCCTTAGCTAATGTTAAGGGAATCAGTCCTTCGATCTGTATGCACAGAATTATACTAGATGAACAATGTAAACCAGGAGTTTATCCACAAAGAGATTAAACGATGATGAAAGAAGTAGTCAAGAAGGAAATTTTGAAATGGTTGGACACTGGAATTATATATCTTATTTTAGTCAGTGCTTGGGTAAGTCCAATTCCTTGTGTTCCCNTTACTTTCAATCTGGCCAATTGATTTGTTAAAATATGTTGAGTTTTACAACTAAAGTGAAGGTTACATCAAAAATTCAGGGACATCAAAGCCCTTGGAAGTTGGGTGCAAATAAATAGGGAAATATTATTATCGGACAAAGAATTGGAGATTTTAGAGTGACAGACTAAAATCCCCAATTTGGTCCTATCGGTTGGGTGCTGATGTGTAGATGTAGCCCTCAGGTGAGGGGAACATGGGAGCTCCAAAGTGAGAGCCGGTATCCTCCCAACCTAGCCACAGAATCAGTAACCAAGCATAGGATTAGTCAATGTTCTCTATGTCTGGACCAAAGGGTAAAGAATAACGCAGATTCAGTAAACAAGTGTAGGATTAGTCAATGTTTTTTATGCCTGGACCAAAGGGTAAAGAATAGTCAGTAAACAAGCGTAGGATTAGTCAATGTTCTTTATGTCAGGACCAAAGGGTAAAGAATAGGTGCCTATTTGGCACAATATAATTTGAACCAATTCACTTTATCCATTCACTATAATTTCTTGACAGGGAGAAACTATTGGCACAATATAAATTGAACTAATTCATTTTATCCATTCACTATAATTTCTTGACAATAATATAAATTGAACTAATTCATTTTATCCATTCACTATAATTTCTTGACAAAGAGAAGGATGCTTTCTTATATATCATTTGGCACAATATAATTTGAACTGATTCACTTTATCCATTCACTATAATTTCTTGACAAGGTGTAGGATTAGTCAATGTTCTTTATGCTTGGACCAAAGGGTAAAGAATATTTAGCCGCAGAATCAGTAACCAAGCATAGGATTAGTCAATGTTCTTTATGCCTGGACCAAATGATTAGTCAATGTTTTTTATGCCCGGACCAAAGGGTAAAGAATAGGTATGCTCCTATTTGGCGCAATATAATTTGAACTGATTCACTTTATCCATTCACTATAATTTCTTGACAAGGAGAATGATTCTCAATGTTCTTTATGTCTGGACAAAAGGGTAAAGAATAGGTATGCTCCTATTTGGCAATGTTCTTTATGCCTGGACCCAAGGGTAAAGAATAGGTATGCTCCTATTTGACACAATATACATTGAACTAATTCATTTTATCCATTCACTATAATTTCTTGACAAGGAGAAGGATGTTTTCTCTACTTTATATCATTTGTTATTTATTAGTTATTAAAATTATCTATTTATTTCAATTTGCTATTAGTGACAAATAAGCAAATTGAACATCGTTGTTGTGATTAAAGTCTTGCTTTTCTAAGGTCTTAGTCCGTAATTCTAAACCACTCCCTGTGGGATCGATATCTAGGACTCCATTAGAATCATATATTACTTGAGCGATACATATACTTGCGTTGACAAATTTGACTTTAACATTATTGAATATTATATTTATACATCTTAATCAAATCAGACACATCTATAAAGTCATGATCAAGTCTTTGAACGTCATTGCTTTAACATTATTGAATATTATATTTATACATCTTAATCAAATTAGACACATCTATAAAGTTGTGAACAAATCTTTGGACGTTGTTGCTGGAAATTAAATTTTCTAGTAGCGCCATCAAATTCTTGTATTTGTCGATTTACAAAAAAATTCGGTCATGTATGTATCATGTGAATCCATTTCTTCATGTGGCCTTGTACGTCCTACATGGTATTCAAATGCTTCAGGTGGGATTTATACTAAATCATTTTCTAGAACGGTGAACTTCGCATCCGATCTGGAGTGGTGGAGTCGGATGAAATTGTGTAGGGTCATTATACCAAAAACTATTTGTACTTGCTTTAGAAAAGGGTAAGCTAGCATATCCCGTAATATAACCCACTTCTTCTTCCACACACACAACGATATTTTGATTATGTCGCGCAATGAAGAGTGTCTTTTTTAAATAACTCTTTCTTGCTTCATGTCACCCCCACTAGATCTTTCAAAATCAGGAATGTGGTATTTTGTATCTAAATAAGGCTTTAGATATCCCCTTTGTAATGGATATTCGGCGTCAACCAAATAATATTTATTCAAAGGTGGGCATTGAAAACCATGTCTCAGGTTTTTGGTATTGAACTTGAAAACACGGCTATCATGGGCACTCATTTCCCATCCATTCATAACAAAGGTAAAACACATGTTAAAATCACACACGGTCATAACATTTTGTGTGGGGGCACCACACCGTCCTACGTAAGCAACTTTATATGTACTAGATAAGCATGCATCGATGTGTGTTCCATCAATAGCTCCAATACAGTCTTGGAGTTACAGTTAAATTTTTTTTAATCTGCCATGTAATCAAATTAGATGTATGAATGTAAAGGTAAAGGCAAATCTTAAAGAATGACATGTATCGAAGGTCATTTGTAATTTGTGAAGGAATTGAATCGAATGTAGGATCCTCCGGTTTTACTACCTTACAGGCCAAACTCACTATAGAGTTCAAACCAACTATGAAATATCGCTGATGGTTTCTGATGAATGTTGAAATCACTCCATAACACCTCTGATTGATACATTCTGAGATAAGATTTATAGAGTTATTACAAGCACTTCTCTTGGCATTGTTCTTGCTGAGCCGTGTAACCCATGAAGGCTTCGGAGTTCATTAAGCAGATCAAGAAAAAATTATTTCATCATACAAAATGTATTGAAGAATCGCGTGGGATGGCCCCGTAATAACTCACCCACCCATCTATCTCCAAATTGACTTGACGTCATACATGGGTTTTTCAGTTGACGTGTTTAAGATAGTAATAGTACAACAAGGTAATGGTAAGTGCGACTGTGTGTATGTGGTTGACTTCTTATTCATCCATACTACAAAATTATTACAAGGAAAATTTATAAACTTTAGTAATAGAAAAAAAAACTTTCTAGGAAAAATGAAAATTACATAATCAAAATTTGGGCAAAACATAGAATGTACAATCATAAAAAATAAAATTTGTGCGTAGTATAAGCTAACATAAAAACATAGTCCCACCATGAAGAAAGAAAAAGTGTCCACCGCGGAAACATAGAACAGAACTATAGGAACTAAAATACATAATAACTTAAACATTGATTCATCCATAAAAGAGCGCAAGTATTTGACTCGGTATTACGGTTCCAACTTCATAAAAACTGTCTTATGGTTGGGTCTCGTAACACATTCATATATTGTATATAATCTTCATCGTCCGCCTTAACATCAGAATATGTATTGAGGACTTGAAGGCAATCCTCAATTGAGCTATCCTGCAAGGAAGAAGACCTTGCTTTGCATGTTTCAACCAGTGTATCAATGGTGCCTTTGATGAAAGTCACTCCTTTGTTCTTCTTTTCTATCCTAGGACGCTTTGGCACACTAGTGGATTGCACATCAGTGTGGGCATGGCTAGGACCTTCTCCTGAATCACCTATCTGTATGATCTCCATCTCCTGTGCTGAGCTGTCAAACCCTAGATAATTTGGAGTGAACGCATGAGTTGTTATTGCGACAACCTCAGTGAACATGTCATCCAGTTTTTCCTTCAGAACTGGATCAAAGCCAATGAATTTAATTTTTTTGGTTGATGGCACTGTCTGATATAGATAACAAATTTGAATTAATAAAATCGTTTCAACTCAATGCGAAATTTGATTCAAGATAAAGTAATATTAGATATTTATGTACCCTATTGAGTTCTGTCAGATTAACTGATAAACACATACTATTTCTTTTCATAGCAAGGAATGTCCTAACTGAAGGATAACTAATTTATGTGGTACACATCTTAAAGTAAAACATATTCATGAAGCATTAAAAAAAGATGTTCTCCTTTTATAGGAAAAGAAAAAAAAAACTTCTCATCAAAGCCGCATTAAGCATACCCCAATCTTTAGAAGGCATAGGTAAACAAAAAAGTCATGTGGGTTCCATATTTCCATCATGACATAATTTGAGATCACGAAAAACATGTGTAAAAACATTTTGTTAAGCTTTGGTTTTAGATGAAGGATTGAATGAATGAATACAAGTAGAAGCTGAAATTATTAATCTATAAGGTTGGAGTACCAATCTGAGTCTCCAAATTTGCTAAGATCCTATTAAGGTTAAAGAAATTATTAATTATCATCCTAAAATAACTTTAAAATGAGAAAAATGTACAAGAAAATATTCAATCTAAAAAAGGCGTACGTCATTGGCTAATCAAAATAATAATATTAATCTCATTCTTGTCATGTATCCATGGCTTTGAGTTCATCACCTATCCAATAAGCCTGTAATTGTGCCCATTCAAAATTTAATTCTGTATATGAGTATTTGGCATTTTTACTAAAATGATAAATATGAGTAATCATCCAGAAGTAGATCATCCCCACAAACAAAAGTTAACAGTAAAATAAAACAGGAGGCAAAGTTCAAGTGTTGGATTAATCATATGATATTCCTAAACAGATACTTAAACCAAAAAACGCTGAGATAATCTGTAAAAAAGATTGCAAAAGCTTCCTCTATGCAATATCTAAAATTGATACATATGTTTGTAAGCAATGCAATGCTCAAGCCCTGCTCAGCTAGCAGTAGGTCTGAAGGAAGAATAATATAACATGCACTTCTTATACAACTATTGTAAGTTTTGTAAAACAAAGTTTTATGTGACACCCTAAAAATTCTCATGACCACAACCATACCACAAAATGAGCAAAACCACGCAATTTCCGAAAGCAATTAGTTGGATCCACTAATTTGACACCTCAGGTGTTCAGATCCATCATCAGATCTATCAAATATCTCACCCAAAATGAAAAAAAAAATCCTCTGAACAAAATGTCATTCGACTGCAAAAGATTTTCATGGAAGAAAGATGAAACTGCTTTCCACAGCAAAAAAATCAAAATAAACATATCAAACCTGAAAGATTGCAAACGAAGAACATGGAAGACGAGACATGCGAGGGAAGGTATACCTGTAGAGTGAAATGCAGAAGAAGAAGATCGTGAAGGAGTCAAGATGCCGAAGAAGCAGAGGGAAAATGAACTGGATTGTAGAGGAGGAGCGCTTAGGGCACGAGTATTGCGAAGGATTCGAGAGCAGAGGCGTCCGAGGGCAGGGACACAGGAGCGAATGATGTTGAGGGCGGATCAGTAAAATTTGTTTCACAAAAAGCAAACTGCATGGATCATCCCGCGGTCCGCGTCTTTCACAAAAATAAAAATCAAGTTTTGGATAATTAGTAAATAAGTGCTAATCAAACGGGACGGCAGTATTTTCAAAATGCCGCTCGTAATTTTAAGCTGCCTCAAAAGGGCCCTTAACCTCAACAGCCGACAAAAATTACCATAACTTGTGCACCTCCTAACTTGGGCCTCTACAACCTATGGACGACATCACAAATCACTATTACGACTTATGTGACCAATTATGATTTATGTGAATTATAGCTAGTGCAACTCTTGACTCTAGCCCCTATGATTTGCATATGTCATCACAACTCACCTCTGTGATTTACGGGACCAACTATTTCTTCATTTTTCGTCTCTAGCGCCTATAATCTACAACAATACGAATTCTTCACTTTTCGTGATCACAATAGAACACCCGTGTTCCGTATCGTGTACCGCATCCCACCTTAAATTTCCTTGCCATACTCTGAGGGCTTGCCACACCTTCCAACGAAGAATTAAGCAAATAGTAGTAGTTAACTAATGTATTTAATATATTAATCTTATTATTAAAAGTTCTCTTTTCCCCCTCCAACATGCTTTAATTGATCAAAATATACTTCTAAATATAATATAAGCATTTTGGATTGCATCGATGAATATAATAGGTTATTAAAACACATTAGACATATAATGGTGACCTTTAATCATAATAATAGTTTACTTAAACACATTAGACTTATAATTCTTAAATTATATATCAATTAATAACTACAGTTATATATAAAGTTCAACCCTAATTCCTTTTTCAAATCTTACAGCTGAAAGAGTGGCTATATGGCTTACTTTTATATGGCACGATCAGTTTGTCAAAATTTATAATCATTGAAATTTTTCTAGGCCTTTTTTTACGATGGGGCAAATTCCATACGAGCACTTGATGCTCGACACGTGTCCATGCTAGTTTACAGTAATAGCGTGATGTGTCCTTCACTCAATATTCCCGTAACTACCCCCATCAAGGGCAGAGCTAGAGGTCAGTTTCGTCATTTTACTGGAGTTGCTATTCTTTCAAATCCACCCATATTTGCACCTCGGGCTAATCAATCTCTACTTTTCTTTTGATGCGCCACGTGGATGAGGATGACACGATTCGTTTAATTTAAAGGCAGCAATGCGCCATATTAGATTCGGATTTCGATGTCGTGGTCCCGAGCCACCCCGGAGGATTTTATGGGCAGGGCTGCCCGATCTGCCCGATCTGCCCATGTATCGGCCGGACGGGGAGACCAGGGCTATAAATTGAACCGCCGTCCTGTGAACTGCAGTTTGCCGCATTGGCACCTCTCTCCTTCTTGTAAGCCCTTTTTTTTCTCTCTCTTATAATTCTTCTCTTTTTATAACCTTTTTTTTTTATATAAATTAAGCTGTATTTTCATCTGATCCGTTCGTGAAAAGAGGCGTTATAATATTTTATTTTTTTTATTTTGTAATAATCAAGATAGCCAACTTTTAAATATTTAGGCACTGTTTGGAATTTTATTATCATTATTTGTTATACATATTTTACATATTTAATTTCTTAAAAAGTAATTTACTTTATTGCAAATATTATGCAAACTAAATTTAAATATATTCTGTATTTTTAAAAATACTTGTTATAGTTGTTAGTCTCATACTTCACTCGTAGCTTATAAATCAGGAGAAAATATTTTATCTGGATATTACACTTTCGGTCGATCAATCACTAACAATCACGCTATCATATACTTCACTGGAAGATGACGTTGCTGCTATTAGTAGATCGTGCGAATGTTTGGACGAAATATTTTTTCTAAACCACTGATATTTTAATTTCTAATATTCAGTAATTATCATAATGATAATATAATTGAAGTACATCAAATATATTTTATGTTAAATTAAATTAAAATTAAATTAAAATTTACAAAAAAAAAGGGGACCTGTGTTTTTTATTGAATGCTTCTCTCCCCTTTCAGCTCATTAGATCTGCTTTTTTATTATTATTATTATTAATTTTCTTATAATTTCTCCTAAACTTTTTAAAATAATTTATTTTGATAATTTTAATTACTTTCCCTCCGCTCTTTGCAGATCTGCTTCGTATTTCTCTTTCTTCTCTGGTCCTTGGGGATCTGCAACAATGGCATCCAATACTGCTATTTCCGGGGAGGAAAACAAGCATCAGTTGCCGTCGCCGCGGAATCTGGGAAGGTCCTGGACATCGAAGTGCGTCTGTGCTCCGGCGACCCATGCCGGGTCGTTCAAGTGCCGACTCCACCGGGTAAACTCTCACGGACACTCCGCTCCGGCGGCCCCTTTGCCACGGCAACCTTCCGCCTCCGCGCCCACCCCTAGCAATAGAACCGTGGAGGCGTTGTAAAATCAAAGAACAATATTATGGACTTAATATCCTCCTTTTAAGCTAAACCTAAGGTTATATAACCAGTAAAGCAATTTGGAGGGGAAGAATGGAGGATTCTTGTAAGATTTCCCCTTTTGGGAAATTGCTGTCGTAATCTAATTAGCTTTATGTTATCACGTTGTATTATCCAAAAATATGGGATGGAATGTTGGATGATGTTTTTTTCTAAGATTTCAGTGAGAAGATTAATGATATGAGGCTGATATTTGTAAATCTTTTACGTAATTTATAACAGAGCAATTTCAAGTCTTGTTGTTGTTAATTTTTTAAAAGCTAAGCTCGCCGGATTCGATAAAGAAACGTTGCAACAGAAATTAAAAAAAAAAACTAGGTTATGATTTTAGGGCCCGGAAGATTTGCCGATTTGATCTGACTTTTTTTTAAGTTCTTTTTGGATGACTCTTTGGCACTCTTTTTCTTCTTAATACAGGTTGTTTTGTGATGATTTTGCGTGAAACGAGAATGCTTCATTTTTGCGTTGTCAATGGCCGCTGAGAAGCGTCTCTTACGTGCTGTCTTTCTCTGTGCGTTGTAAGTCGTCGCTCATCTCATAAATTTCTCCTTTCTGTTTCGGTTGAAAACCTAATGCAAAAGACCTCTAAGTTTCGATGGTGTCTTCTACCATCTCTCTGTTCATCACTTTATCGTACGGCTATATGTAATATTTTTGCATTCTATTGCGGTCGATTGGGACACCCAAAAAAGATGAATTTTTAAGTATGAATTGTGGTGGACGTAGCTTTCTATGTTCATAATTTGCATACTCGGCACCCAATTTTTAAGCATTTACAGGCCAAAAAATCATCTTTCTCAATCACATCAAAAACAGCACTAATTGTACTTTTTCCCACTAAAATTTACCCTTTCAAATATATTGAGGGTAAATATGAAGGATTCGGTGCGAGCTACTTAAAACCATAAGAATTGGATGCTAGGCACCTAAATTTCTGATTTTTATTTCGGTGCACTGCAGATACATTGCACCGTTGCACTGTATGGTTTTGTACTATAATAGTAATAATAATAAAATATGCAGTGAGTACAGAGCTATGAAATGTACTACTGTTTTACACGCAAAGTTATCCCTATCATCTGCACCTAATAATTCTTCCTGAAAGATGGTGTCCCGGTTTTAATTTTGTAGAACGTAGGGGCACTCTATGAACGTGAAGAGTCGGCCTGCATTAAGTTTATTAATTGCAGATCCACTAGTCCAAAACCATTATTTTGATAGGTATGTGTTATTTATTTGGATGTAGTTAAAAACCAACATTGATTTTAAAGCCAAAAAACCCTTCCAAAATTTCTCAAAATTAGCTATTAGAATTAAATGAAAATACGACACTAAGCAGGACGCAATGGAGAAATAAGATTCTTGTAGCCAACCTCATTTAGTGGAATAAAAGTTTTGTTGTTGCTGTTGTAGTGATTTTTTTTTTCTTACTTATTGAATGAGAGATGAAAAAAAACAATTTTGTAAACAAATATTTACTACTTTAAGCAGGTAAACTGACATTTTCTCCTTGAATTCTGCAACATAATCTATTTTATTATTTTTGGAGCTTCAAGAAATGATTGATTGCAGCATTTTGCAATTATTTATTTTTTATTCAAGTTTATCAATCTAACGCAATAATAAATTATGTTTTCCACGCAATGCTGATTAATTCAGTTTACTTGACTACTAAATTCTTGTAACATTTTGCACTTAATGGGTAGTGTTTAGCAGCAGGCTTTTATGATAATTCTGCTGTTTTGTCATTATCAGACTTTGCAATGCTTTTCTTCAGCTTATTTTGTCATTAATTATCCATAAAGAATGGAAACTCGGCAGCATAAATGATGCTATTAAGCTACTGGGAAAAATAGCGGGCCTGCAATGTTTTTGAGTGAGGCTATCATTAAGAACCACCTACTTACAGATTGCTATATAAAACTGTTCTACTCTTTTTCTTGAGCATTATATGGGACATAACTTCACTAGAATTAGTGATGATAAAGGATTCATATGGCTGGTTTAAAATAGTTTGGATAATGTACACANCGAGTGTTTAACCGGAGAAAGTTCATTAGTGCGGAAGCGCAGCGAATCTTCAACAAGGTATTGGCGAAGAAATAATTAATCAAGGAATGAGGATTTGTAAATAGAGGATTGAATAATCCCTCAATGGAAATTGAAGAGATGATCGTGCAAAAAAGATGGGAAGTGTTGTGCTACACTACCGCCGCCGTGGTTGTTTCTGTGGTGAATAAATTTTATGCAAATTTGCATGGAATCAACTAGGGAGTCGTCTATGTGCGAGGTAGATGGATAAATTTTACTCCTGTATGGATCAATGAATTATATATGATCGAGAACATTCCTGTCTGTCATTATTCCAACTTCGTTACGACAAGAAACCAGATGAATGAAATTTACCAATATTTAACGGACGAAACTGAAGACTCGAAAATGAGAGAAAATGGGTGTGTTAGTTTTTCTACGACACTTCCAAATCCCATTTCGAAACACTAGCACTTCTTTATTTCTGCAAAATTGTTACCGATAATGAAGGTCGGTAAAGTTTCTAAAAAAAGTGTTATTATGAATTACTGCATCCAAATGGGACTGTCGATTGATATTGGATTGATAATGTTGAAGTTTATTTTGGGCCAGATTGTTCATGGATCAACTTATGGGCTTGGATACCCTTCCACAATTTTCTCACTTTGCAGTTAGTTTTAAGTATCCTATGAAAATTGGGAAAATGTACTTCTACATTGGAAGCCTTTAGACTCAACTGAGAGATTCTCAGGTTTTGAAGATGAAAATGACGTGACTATTATGGTAGATCAATCATCTTAGAATTCACTGCTGATTCAACCTTTAGTTTCGGACAAGAATCTAATGATCCTGCGTAGAATCAAGAATTTGGAGAATGAGGTACAAAATGTCATGAATGTAATTAATAAAATCTCTGATTTCTTTGATCATCTAGACTAGTGGATGAAAGAAAATTTTGAGCACTCTGGACATTTAGAAGATAGTTTGATACGACTGATGAGGATGATGAAATTAATAGAAGAGGATTCTACTGAAGAATTTTCATACCGACCCTTCTATAACCTCTTCATTCATGTGCAAGCAATGGGTGATCTCAGAGGAGAATCTAGCACTGAATCTGATGAATAGTAGATTTATATTGTTACATGTCTGTTTATGTGTGTAATTTGATTTGAATTTTGCATTTACTTTACTTTAGAATTATGCTTTTAGATCTTTGTATATTTGATACAAAGCATAGGATGTTTGTTTTCAGCATTTTGAGTGTTGTGGCTTGGATTGCAACGCTGAATTTATGTATTGAGGTTGAAAAATTACCAAACTTAGNGTCAGTTCCAAGTATCTTATGAGAATTGGGAAAAGGTACTTCTACCTTGGAAGCCTTTGGACCTAACTGAGAGATTCTCAGATAATGAAGATGAAAATGATATGACTATTATGGTAGGTTAATCGTCTCAGAATTCACTAACTATTCAACCTTTAGTTCTAGAAAAAACACGAGTGATCTTGCATAGAATCAAGAAATTGGAGAAAGAGGCACAAAATGTTATGGATGCAATTAACAATATCTTTGAATTCTTCGATCATCTAGACTAGAGAATGAAAGAATATTTGAATCACACTGGACATATCGAAGGAAGTTTGATACGATTGATGAGAAGGATGAAATTGATAGAAGAGGACTCTACTGAAAAATTTTCATACCAACCCCTATATAACCTCTTCGTTCATTTTCAATCAATGGGTGATCTCAGAGGAGAGTCTAACACTGAATCTGAAGAGTAGTAGATTTACCTTGCTATCTGTGTGTCTATGTGTGTAATTTTGTTTGAACTTAGTGTTTGCTTTGCTTTCATTATTTTCTTTTAGATCTCTGTATAGTTGAGACTGAGCATAGGATGTTTGTTTTCAGTGTTTTGAGTGTTGTGGCTTGGAAATTGAAGTATTAAGGTTGAGAAAATACCAAACTTAGGTGTGTCATGTAACGTGTAATGTAACCCTTGAAATTTATATATGTTGTGATGTTTTGTGTTGTGAATGTTTATTTGTGTTAGTACATCATTTAATCACTTAAAATTTATGTCTAGAATGACTAAACGGATGTGTGTTGTGTAACGTATATTGTAACTCTTGAACTTTATATATAATTGTGATATTTTGTGTTTAAGTTTATTTGTGATAAGTACATCATTTAATCACTTAAAATTATGTCTATAATGATTGAACGAATGTGTGTTAGTACATCATTTAATCACTTAAAATTATGTCTATAATGATTGAACGGATGTCGTTGGGGCTTGAAATTGATTGAATTGGCAAAAATCTGGAAATTGAATGAATTCAATAGAGCTCGCCGACGACACCCTCGACGCTGCCGACGAAGGACTTTTCCCGAGACTTAGGATATTATTCCAAGAGAGCTCACTGACGGTGCCAAACACCCCGCCGACGGCCAGATCCCAAAAAAACAACTTTAACCAAAATTTTGACCAGTCAACCGCCACTATTCATCATCCATTTCTTCTTAAATATGAAGGTTTTTATCTAAGGCATGAAGATCTTGGATTTGAGGGTGATTTCAAAGCATTTAGATGTCGAATTTGATTATCACTTGGTAAGAGCTTCACTCTAAACTAAAAGTATTTGATTTTCTCCATGAATTTCTTCCACATTGAGAAGATCTAAAAAATTGGAAAATGTTAAGAAAATATTGCGAAGAAATTCATGGAATTTAGTTTTAAAATCTTAGAATCACTCTTGGAAGCGATTATTTGTATATTTGAAGTATATTTTGCAATTTTTCTATAATTTTGATTAGATTGAAATGGCTCTATGAGAAAAGAGGCGACTTGAGTTTGACGAGTCTCGCTTCGTCAATGCGAAGGCTCAATTAAGATTTACTTCAGTATTTGAAGGGAAGAAATGTATACAAGAATGAGTTTTTGAGAGTCCGGGAGGAGAAATTGATCGAGTTATTACCAAATAGAGGTAGGAAAAATTATGTTATACCACCAATAAGGCTGCTGCAAAAACTATAAAAGAATTTTATGCCAACATGTTCTTTTCTTAGAACGAAATCATTCAAGTGCGGGGATTTTTTGTTGAGTTTAGTGTCGCCCGCATTAACTCCTTTTATGAAGTCCCATACTCCTATAGTTGCCATTATGAAACCTTCAGTACAATGGAAGATAATGCAACGAGAACGGGTAAATTTTTCTGCTTCCATGCTGAATACCACATCTAAAGCGTAACACTGTTTTATTTCCTCTACTCTCTTACCTACCTATCACCATAGTGAGTTAACAAGAGATAGAGCTATTCTGAATTTCTTCATTTAGAATAATAGAAATATAAATGTGGGGAGAATCATTTTTAAGAATATATTGACCACGACAAGCAGTGAAACAAGTGGAGGTCTAGGACATCATGGCCTAATTTATGCACTTTACCAACTTTCTGGAGTGGAAGCTAGAGATGATGAGGAATGGGTTTACCCTATGAGACCCATTAGTAAAGCTAATTTAAGGACTTATGAATCCCATGAAAAATGGAGAACTGGGAGTAGGATTCAAGAACCTTCTACTAGTAGAGATATCCCCTATATTAGTTATGACCTTCCACCTTCTCGTTCCCTTACCGTGACTGATTTAATTAGTGAGTTGACCTTGAAGAAAAAGAGTATAGAGCAAATAAATGAAAGAATTGGGTGTTTAGAACGTAGAAATGATTGTGATAGTGAGTACCTACGGAGGTATTCTGATTTTGAGAGAGCTTACTACGAAGATCATGCCGACACTACAGAGGTGAGCCTGATGTTACATTTTCTGAATGCCCCGATATATTCAGTATCAGCCCAATCCACCTGCTGACCAAGGAGACGAAGACATAGTTTGGGATTTTGACATTTGATAGTAATTGATGTACTTTTACTTTTATTTTTGTAATTTTTGTAATAAAAATGGATGTTTCTGTGTCTTTATACTTTCATTTTTTTTTTATGTTGTAATTAGATAATTTTTAATTATTGTTTGAAATTTGTTAAATTGTAATGTGATGTGATTTTTATTTTGCATTTTAATTGTAATTGTTTTTTTAGTATTGTGGATGTCTTAGCAAAATATTGTGTTTGTTTAATGCTTAGTTTTGTACTTATTTCAAAATTTCATTACCCAGCAAATTCTCTAATGATTTATATATATAGAAAGCTCCTAATGCTACAGACCAGGTGAAGTAAAAATTTGAGAAGGCCTGCAGAAATTTCAGAATGATAAAAATGCCTACAATACTAAGGCCTCTAATGATTTATATGTGTAGAAAGCTCCTAATACTACAGACCAGGTGAAGTAAAAATTTGTGAAGGACTGCAAAAATTTCAGAATGATGAAAATGCCTAAAATACTGAGGTATGATTTATAATTAGAATTTTTCATTCCACCTCTATCATTCCATATTGAAAAATTTAAGTTTGGGGGAGGGAAGAAAAAGATTAACTATTAGATGTTCTCAATTTAAATATTCTTAAAAAATATTAATATGATTTTATGTAGTGAATTTAATTAAGATAACTATATTTTGTAGATATTTAAATATTATGTTAGATTTAAAGAAATATTTTTGTATTAAAAATTAATTTTCTAGATTAAAATATTTAGTATAAAAGAATAAGACTATAGCTAACTATTTAAAGTAAAGGAAACTATATTTTGAAGTGTTAAGAACCTTAGAAATTCATTTGAGAAGAAACGATTGGGGCTCAATGATGTAAAAACTAGGAAATATTTCTATGGTAAAGGAATGCTTTGAGTTTCAAATTTAGTGAAAGAAAGTCGAGATTATTAAAGGCTATCCAGATATAGTAATCTTCACTTGAAAAAGAAAAAGAAAGGATTGACAGCAATCTTATTAAAGGCTATCCAGATATAGTAATCTTCACTTGAAAAAGAAAAAGAAAGGATTGACAATATAAAGGCTATCCAGATATAGTAATCCTCACTTGAAAAAGGAAAAAGAAAGGATTGACAACAAACCCTGAAAGGCTATCCAGATATAGTAATCCTCACTTGAAAAAGGAAAAAGAAAGGATTGACAACAATTAGACTATCCAGATATGTAATCATCACTTGAAAAAGGAAAAAGAAAGGATTGACAACAATCCCTGAAAAGAAAAGAAAAATATAAAGGATTGAAAGCAATCCAAATGAAAAAGAAAAAAAAAGAAAAGAAAGAAATAAATATAAAAGTGAGGAGAAGCTTGAGGAGATGACTAACCAAAANATAATCACTAGCATCACACATCAATTCAAATGGTTTCTCCCAATTAGGTGAAACTATAATAGAGGCTGTGATTAATTTTTCCTTTAATAAAGGTGAAACTATAATAGGGGCTGTGATTAATTTTTCCTTTAATAACTCAAAGGCATTTAAGCAGCGGTGAAACTACAATAGGGGCTGTGATTAATTTTTCCTTTAATAACTCAAAGGCATTTAAACAGCCTTTCAGTAAATTCAAATTTCTTGTCATTTTCTAAAAGTTGGCATAGAGGTTTGGTAATTTTTTAAAAATCTTTAATAAAATGCCTGTAAAATTCAGCATGTCCAAGAAAACTCCTAACCTCTCTTACATTAGTAGGAGGTGTTAGTTTAGATATAACTTGAAATTTTGCAGGGTCTACTTCCATACCATCTTCCAAAATTTTATG
>JXCR01144726.1:81132-94873 GCA_002079205.1 Phalaenopsis hybrid cultivar | reverse complement strand
TTCACAAATCTCAAAATAAGGAGAAAGAAAGAGAAAATTACTCAGCTCTCATAGGGAAAACACAACAAAACTTGGAATTCATATATAAAATCAAAGTCATACGAACTACGACAATAAATAAACTTATCTCTAATTTCTCCCCAAGAAAACTCTTCGAAGTTCCCTGAATCTCTTTCTTTCTTTACAGCACACAGAATTCCTCTTCGAAGCAGCAAGGAGGAAGAAATATCTCACTTCCCTCCACTCTTACAATCTCTCGAAGAATTCCTCACAATTTAAAGTCTCAAGCAAACTCTCTGCACACTAATGAAACATTTCTAACCTCCAGGATCTCTAGGCTCTTCCAATTTTTGGCCAAAATATTTTTTTTAATTTGTGGATGAGCTTTCCTAAGAGTTGCCTAAGCATCCCTTCAAAATTTGTCCTCATCCAAAGCCTGGTTGGACATAACCGCCGATCTCGCCGTCGGCGGCCTCGGGGCGCCGTCGGTGGACCTTTTTAATGAATTAATTCTGGAGTCTCGGGAAAATCTCGTCGTCGACGTGGTTGATGGCGTCGTTGGCGCCCTAGTTCAATTCTTCACATTTTGGTACTTTTTGCTCCAAATTCGCTCCTTTTCTTTGCTAGTTCAAATCTTCACATTTTGGTCCTTTTCGCTCCAAATTCGCTCATTTTTGCATCGTTTGCTCCAAATTTACCCTATTTCATCATTTCTGCAACAAAACATCAAAAATACATTTCTTTAAAGTGCAATATCATCAAAATTAATATAAAATAGTTATGAAAATCTCAACATATTTTCCTTTGGTCAAGGAGCGCTTAAGGCACGAGTATTGCAAAGGATTAGAGAGCGGAGGCGTCCGAGGGCAAGGTCACGGGAGCGAATGATGTTGAGGGCGGATCTGTAAAATTTGTTTCGCAAAACGCGGGCCGCGGGATGACCCCCACGGTCCGTCTTTCACAAAAATAAAAGACCGAGTTTTGGATAATCAGTAAATAAGTGCTAACCAAACAGAACGGCAGCGTTTTCCGAATGTCGCCCGCACTTTTTAGCTGCCCCAAACGGGCCCTTAACCTCAACAGCTTACAAAAAATACCATAACTTGTGCACCTCCTAATTTGGGTCTCTACAACCTATGGACCACATCACAAATCACTATTACAACCTGTGTGACCAATTATAATCTATGTGAACTATATATTGTGCAACTCTTGATTCTAGCCCCTATGATTTGCAGATGTTATCACAACTCACCTCTATGATTTACGAGACCAACTATTTCTTCACTTTTCGTCTCTAGCCCCTATAATTTACAACAATACGTAATTCTTCACTTTTCATGATCACAATAGAACGTCCATGTTTTGTATCGTGTACTGCATCCCACTTTAAATTTCCCTACCATACTCCGAAGGCTTGCCACGCCTTCCAAGGAAGAAATTAAGCAAATAGTAGTAGTTAACTAATGTATTTAATATATTAATCATATTATTAAAAGTTCTCTTTTCCCCCTCTAACATGCTTTAATTGATCAAAATATAATTCTAAATATAATATAAGCATTTTGGATTGCATCGATGACTATAATAGGTTATTAAAACACATTAGACTTATAATGGTGACCTTTACTCATAATAATAGGTTACTTAAACACATTAGACTTATAATTCTTAAATTATATATCAATTAACAACTACAGTTATATATAAATGAAAATTTTAGAATGGAAAGTGATCTCATGTTCAACCCTATATCCTTTTTCAAATCCTTACAGCTGAAACAGTGGGTATATGGCTTTTTTTTATATGGCAGGATGAGTTTTGTCAAAATTTATAGACGATGGGGCAAATTCCATACGAGCACTTGATGCTCGACACGTGTCCATGCTAGTTTATAGTAATAGCGTGATGTGTCCTCCACCCAATATTACCGACACTACCCCCATCAAGGGCAGAGCTAGAGGTGAGTTTCGTCATTTTACTGGAGTTGCTATTCTTTCAAATCCACCCATATTTGCACCTCCGGCTAATCAATCTCTACTTTTCCATTGATGCGCCACGTGGATGCAGATGGCACGATTCGTTTAATTTAAAGGCAGCAATGCGCCATATTAGATTCGGATTTCGATGTCGTGGTCCCCAGCCACCCCGGAGGATTTAATGGGCAGGGCTGCCCGATCTGCCCGATCTGCCCAAGGCTCGGCCGGACGGGGAGACCTGGGCTATAAATTGAACCGCCGTCCTGTGAACTGCAGTTTGCCGCATCGGCACCTCTCTCCTTCTTGTAAGCCCTTCTTTTTCTCTCTCTTATAATTCCTCTCTCTTTTTATAGCCTTTTCTTTTTTTTAATAAATTACGCTCTATTTTCATCTGATCCGTTCGTGAACCGAGAGGCGTATATAATATTAACATTCAGTATGGATCGACAAAACCTGCCTCCTCTATTTTTTTTCTTTTGTAATAATCAAGATAGCCAAATTTTAAATATTTAGGCACTGTTTGGAATTTTTTTATCATTATTTGTTATACATATTTTATATATTTAATTTCTTAAAAAGCAATTTACTTTATTGCAAATATTATGCAAACTAAATTTAAATATATTCTGTATTTTTAAAAATACTTGTTATAGTTGTTAGTCTCATACTTCACTCGTAGCTTATAAATCAGGAGAAAATATTTTATCTGGATATTACACTTTCGGTCGATCAATCACTAACAATCACGCTATTATATACTTCACTGGAAGATGACGTTGCTGCTATTAGTAGACCGTGCGTATGTTTGGACGAAATATTTTTTCTAAATCAGACTAAATTATTACGGTGTGATATTTTAATTTCTAATATTAAGTAATTATCATAATGACAATATAATTGAAGTACTTCAAATATATTTTATGTTAAATTAAATTAAAATTAAATTAAAATTTACAAAAAAAAAAAGGGGGACCTGTGTTTTTATTGAATGCTTCTCTCCCCTTTCATCTCATTAGATCTGTTTTTTATTATTATTATTATTAATTTTCTTATAATTTCCCCTAAACTTTTTTAAATAATTTATTTTGATAATTTTTAATTACTTTCCCTCGGCTCTTTGCAGATCTGCTTCGTATTTCTCTTTCTTCTCCGGTCCTTGGGGATCTGCAACAATGGCATCCAATACTGCTATTTCCGGGGAGGAAAACAAGCATCAGTTGCCGTCGCCGCGGAATCTGGGAAGGTCCTGGACATCGAAGTGCGTCTGTGCTCCGGCGACCCATGCCGGGTCGTTCAAGTGCCGACTCCACCGGGTAAACTCTCACGGACACTCCGCTCCGGCGGCCCCTTTGCCACGGCAACCTTCCGCCTCCGCGCCCACCCCTAGCAATAGAACCGTGGAGGCGTTGTAAAATCAAAGAACAATATTATGGACTTAATATCCTCCTTTTAAGCTAAACCTAAGGTTATATAACCAGTAAAGCAATTTGGAGGGGAAGAATGGAGGATTCTTGTAAGATNCAAAAAAAAAAAGGGGGACCTGTGTTTTTATTGAATGCTTCTCTCCCCTTTCATCTCATTAGATCTGTTTTTTATTATTATTATTATTAATTTTCTTATAATTTCCCCTAAACTTTTTTAAATAATTTATTTTGATAATTTTTAATTACTTTCCCTCGGCTCTTTGCAGATCTGCTTCGTATTTCTCTTTCTTCTCCGGTCCTTGGGGATCTGCAACAATGGCATCCAATACTGCTATTTCCGGGGAGGAAAACAAGCATCAGTTGCCGTCGCCGCGGAATCTGGGAAGGTCCTGGACATCGAAGTGCGTCTGTGCTCCGGCGACCCATGCCGGGTCGTTCAAGTGCCGACTCCACCGGGTAAACTCTCACGGACACTCCGCTCCGGCGGCCCCTTTGCCACGGCAACCTTCCGCCTCCGCGCCCACCCCTAGCAATAGAACCGTGGAGGCGTTGTAAAATCAAAGAACAATATTATGGACTTAATATCCTCCTTTTAAGCTAAACCTAAGGTTATATAACCAGTAAAGCAATTTGGAGGGGAAGAATGGAGGATTCTTGTAAGATTTTCCCCTTTTGGGAAATTGCTGTCGTAATCTAATTAGCTTTATGTTATCACGTTGCATTATCCAAAAAAATGGGATGGAATGTTGGATGATGTTTTTTTCTAAGATTTCAGTGAGAAGATTAATGATATGAGGCTGATATTTGTAAATCTTTTACGTAATTTATAACAGAGCAATTTCAAGTCTTGTTGTTGTTAATTTTTTAAAAGCTAAGCTCGCCGGATTCCATAAAGAAACGTTGCAACAGAATTTAAAAAAAACTGGGTTATGATTTTAGGGACCGGAAAATTTGCCGATTTGATTTGACTTTTTTTGAAGTTCTTTTTTGGATGACTCTTTGGCACACTTTTTCTTCTTAATACAGGTTGTTTTGTGATGATTTTGCGTGAAACGAGAATGCTTCATTTTTGCGTTGTCAATGGCCGCTGAGAAGCGTCTCTTACGTGCTGTCTTTCTCTGTGCGTTGTAAGTCGTCGCTCATCTCATAAATTTCTCCTTTCTGTTTCGGTTGAAAACCTAATGCAAAAGACTTCTAAGTTTTGATGGTGTCTTCTACCATCTCTCTGTTCATCACTTTATCGTACAGCTACATGTAATATTTTTGCATTCTGATTGGGACACCCAGAAAAGATGAATTTTTAAGTATGAATTGTGGTGGACGTAGCTTCTATGTTCATTATTTACATACTCAGCACCCAATTTTTAAGCATTTACAGGCCAAAAAATCTATCTTTCTCAATCACATCAAAAACAGCACTAATTGTACTTTTTCCCACTAAAATTTACCCTTTCAAAAATATTCAGGGTAAATATAAAGGATTCGGTGCGAGGTACTTAAATGCATAAGAATTGGGTGCTAGGCACCTAAATTTCTGATTTTTATTTCGGTGCACTCCAGATACATTGCACAGTTGCACTGTATGGTTTTGTACTATAATAGTAATAATAATAAAATATGCAGTGAGTACGGAGCTATGTAATGTACTACTGTTTCACACGCATAGTAATCCCTATCAGCTGCACCTAATAATTCTTCCTGAAAGAAAGTGTCCCGGTTTTAATTTTGTAGCCTGCATTAAGTTTATTAATTGCAGATCCACTAGTCCCAAACCATTATTTTGATAGTGTTATTTATTTGGATGTAGTTAAAAACCAACATTGATTTTAAAGCCAAAAAACCCTTCCAAAATTAGTTATTAGAATTAAATGAAAATATGACACTAAGCAGGACGCAATGGAAAAATAAGATTCGTGGAGCCAACCTCATTTAGTGGAATAAAAGTTTTGTTGTTGCTATTGTAGTGATTTTTTTTTTTTCTTACTTATTGAATGAGATGAAAAAAACAATTTTGTAAAAAAATATTTACAACTTTAAGCAGGTAAACTGACATTTTCTCCTTGAATTGTGCAACATAATCTATTTTATTATTTTTGGAGCTTTAAGAAATGATTGATTGCAGCATTTTGCAATTATTTATTTTTTATTCAAGCTTATCAATCTAATGCAATAATAAATTATGTTTTCCACGCAATGCTGATTAATTTAGTTTACTTGACTACTAAATTCTTGTAACATTTTGCACTTAATGGGTAGTGTTTAGCAGCAGGCTTTTATGATAATTCTGCTGTTTTGTCATTATCAGACTTTGCAATGCTTTTCTTCAGCTTATTTTGTCATTAATTATCCATAAAGAATGGAAACTCGGCAGCATAAATGATGCTATTAAGCTACTGGGAAAAATAGCGGGCCTGCAACGTTTTTGAGTGAGGCTATCATTAAGAACTTACAGATTGCTATATAAAACTGTTCTACTCTTTTTCTTGAGCATTATATGGGACATAACTTCACTAGAATTAGTGATGATAAAGGATTCATATGGCTGGTTTAAAATAGTTTGGATAATGTACACAGGGGGATAAAGGAACCAATTCCCTTAGGCCAGACTCAGCTCCATGTTACCCAAACGAACTCAGTACAGATTCATCAACCATTTCTCTGGTGGCATCTCGACGGTTAAGCCCAAAACAAGGTTTTGCCCAGCCGAGCTCAATGCGCCTACTCAGCCTGAGACCAAAAGGAATTTCTATCAAAAGTAAGTATCCACTACAGCTCCAAAATGCCTTCATCATCCACATCAGCCTTCATAAGCCTACCCAAGTTGATTGTGAACATAGATGCACCCAGATTTCTCAGTAGATCACTCAGTCTTTTCAACAAGTTGGCCGCCAAGTGAAAGCTTGTATTAAGGCAACTGGCCTTTTGCATTTCCATAGTTTTTATGTAACATCAAAGTTATTATATAATATTTTTTGTAATGCTCGAGAACCATGATCCTAAACTATAAATAATGGAGCTCAAGGACAGCCAAGGGTTTTGTCTTTCTTACACTTTTCCCCTATACACTGCCTTTATAAAATCCCAAGCCATAATTAAGTGCATTTTGTTTCCTCTCTACTCTATATTTCTTGGTCTTCAACATTTTCTCTTAATTAATAAGGTTCTGGTACAGCCCACCAACGATTCATGATCTGACATATAAGGTTAGAGATATTATCGGTGATGATCGTTTGTTGGTGACATTTTCAATGGCAACATCAGCTAGCCAAGTCTAATATTGAGAGCTAACTGTTGTTATTTGTATTATTTTGGCTTAAGTTTGGTTAGAGTGCTTACGCTGGGGTTGTCTTGAACATTTGGCGCGTTAAACACATGATATGCAGATAAATATATAAAAGTACATTAATTTAACCCTCCCAAAGAAAGACCTCTTTGCTTTTGCATCTTAAGAGTTAGTGGATTATTGATTTCCATTGTCTTTTATGGTAGCTTTTAATAGCTTGGTAATTAATTACCAATGGCTAATGTTGNGATGTTTTGATCGCTATGTCTTGTGTTTTGTAGAAAATATTGCATCAAGACTCCGCACGTAGAGTTACGTGCGGATTCCAATGAAATTAAGCCACATGGCGATGACAGAAAAATAAAATAAAATATGTCTGGTAACACAAAATAATATTCTTCTCGTGTTATTCAGATGTTATTGTGTGTTATTCATGTGTTATTGTGTGTTATTCAAGTGTTATTGATGTGTTATTGTGTTATTATAACACTGGGAATATTCCTGGAACACTATAACACATGAATAACGTACAATAACACCTTAACACGGAATAACACTGGGGAATATTTTCTTGTGTTACCGGACTAATTTTTTTTTTTCTGCCACCTCCACGAGGCGTAATTTCATTGTATTCCGCACGTAATTCTACGTGTGAAGTCCTAATGTAATATTTATTCTTTTGTTTTGGCGAGCTTCGTGAGATTCACGCCTCATCTATCTTTAGAATAATTAAGGGGTCCACAAATGCTCCATCACAGAGGATTGTAGTGATTAGAGTTGTGTGGATTCATGCCTTTATTTGATAATTGATTTAAATTTTTTGAATTGAAATATAACATTACAAGATTTGTGAATTTCGTTTAATCTATTAGAGTTTTTATTTTTATTTTTTTCNTTTATTTGATAATTGATTTAAATTTTTTGAATTGAAATATAACATTACAAGATTTGTGAATTTCGTTTAATCAATTAGAGTTTTTTTTTTTTTGTCTAAACAAATTACAAAATTTGTTCAAGCCTCTTGAATTAATACATTAAAAATTTTCATTTGATCAGGCTGTGCTTTTTATGATAATCGCAAGATTGTTAAAATTTTAAAAAAATCAACGGCTTGTGCAGTTCATAATAATCACCATTTGCCAATTTCCATAAAAAATGCTTCTGAATTTCTTTATTCAATTTTTTCTTAGGAGTACTTGGAGATTTTTTAAGTTATTTTTAATTAATGATTTGCACGACTTTAACAAGTACTGTCATATTTTTTATACTTAAATATTAAACACTAGTTCATAGATAAGTTTATTCTGTGAGAATTTTTGCTCTCTAGCAGCCTATTAAATATTTGACAAATTAGTTTTTCTTCAACTAATTGATATTTATTTTTGCAAAATATTTTTATTAGAACATTTTAGATTTAATAAGCTATTTTATTTTATTTTTCAAACATTTAATTTTTTTAAAAATATTTAATTAAAGATAATTAATTTTTAAAATATAAATTTTCAAAAGCATCATTTTTTAATATAAAATCCACTTGACCCCCATAAGAAACTTCACCTTTATCTTTTTACTTTCTTAATCCATGAAAGAATAAAACAGAGAAAAAGAGTGAGGGAGACAACAAAGAAGGAGAAGCTAAATTTGGAGGTTTTAGAGCCGATCATATTTGACACTGGTTGAGAATGTTGACTACATCCAAATATGTTACTCTACTCTGATTTAAGTGTTTTTAATTGTTCGTGTTGATAATCAAATTATATATATTTATCTTGCCTTAAATCTTTAATTTTGCATAATATTCTACTCATTATTTAGAGATTCACAACACTAATCAAAATATTGTGTTGATGCATGAAAATACTGATTATGATGTATTCTAAGTGTTTTGGAGGTCATTTGGGCAAAAATAATCCATTTGAAAGGCTTCAAGTTATATCGAATACTAAGGGTCTGTTGACTTCATTTTTTATCACATTTCCCTTCTTTGGCTTTTTTTTTTACTCCTATCTTGATCTAGGATTCCTTCCTAGTACACTTAAGTGGTTGTGTTAGCCTTGAACTAGCATGGTTGGCCTTGGTTGAGTCTGGCCCCAGCCTGGCCTGGTTTGAGTAGTCTATGGGTTCGCTTAAGGTTTTAGTTGCCTAAGATGCGCTTGGGTTTAGTTCGAATTAAAATTAAAACCAACAAAAATTTAAATCTAATTAAATACACCCAATTTAAAAGGACATAAATTAAAAATTAAAATAAACTTTTATATAAATTTTTAATCAAATAAAATTCTACCTATAATTTAACTTAAAAATCTAATTACAAATTTGAAATAATGGGAACTAAACTAAAATGTAATCAAATTTAAAATTAAAACACACACATAAATCAGTCCAATATTACAAAGCTTAACATAAAGCTAAAGTAATACTTATATTAAATTAAACTCACACATAGAAGAAATCATAATTAATCTAAATTAAATCTAAAGGAAAAAAAATTTAAGACAAAATTAAACTAAAATTTAAAACAAAAAGAACAAAAACTAAAATGAAAAAAAAAATTAATTAAAATTGCAACTAAAACTTGACTCAAATTTAGAATAAACAA
Organism: Phalaenopsis hybrid cultivar; assembly: GCA_002079205.1. Lineage (NCBI taxonomy): Eukaryota > Viridiplantae > Streptophyta > Magnoliopsida > Asparagales > Orchidaceae > Phalaenopsis > Phalaenopsis hybrid cultivar. The sequence continues at coordinate 85,588 of JXCR01144726.1, read as the reverse complement.
ACCATAAAAGTTACATATATACTGCTTTTCTTGTGCATGTGTAAATGCATTTAGATTGGGTCGTATGCATGAATATTCCCCAAAAATTAATATTTTTTTACCCTTAATTTAAATTAAATTATTTTAATCAAATTAAAATTTTCAAATCAAATTAAATTCTTCACCTGAACTAATCTTGATGCGTGCTAGAAAATTTGTGCCAGCGAAGTAGCAGAATATCATCTTAGTGTGATACGAAGTTTCATCACACACTCAGAAAAGAGAAAGCGACTAGCTGAAGATTTCCACTGTAAAAAGATGATTACAGTTAAAAACNATTTTAAAAAAATCAACGGCTTGTGCAGTTCATAATAATCACCATTTGCCAATTTCCATAAAAAATGCTTCTAAATTTCTTTATTCAACTTTTTCTTAAGAGTACTTGGAGATTTTTTAAGTTATTTTTAATTAATTATTTGCACGACTTTAACAAAGTACTGTCATATTTTTTATACTTAAATATTAAACACTAGTTCATAGATAAGCTTATTCTGTGAGAATTTTTGCTCTTTAGCAGCCTATAAGAAGATTTGTTGATTCCTTGTGTAAGAAAGATTAAGGGAAATAGAAAACATGACAAGTAAAAGATAACTACGGTTATAACAATTTAATATATATATAAATATATATATATTGATGTCCATCTTAAATAATAGTGAGGCTAATTGAGTTGATGGTAGAGTCTTAGTGAATATGTTAGTGAGTTGATGATTTGATCAAATGAGAATGACTTTAATGTGCCCATCGCATATGTCATGAAAAAAATGACAATCTTCATTTGTTTGTTATGCCCATGAAAGCTAGGATTGGAGATGACGTTGATTACTTCTTGATTGTACTAGAGAACGAGAGCATGTCCTATTGTTTCAATGAGAAAGTTGTGTGATAGCTGATTGGTCCAGATCAATACATTAATAGTGATTGCTAATGCATGGTACTCTAATTCAATAGAGAATCTAAAGATGACAACCTATTTCATGTTCACTTCCAATAGAGCAGCGAATTGTCCTTCTTCCTCAATTTGCATCAAAAAAATCTTTTTAATTTTATGATAGGAGAAGTAGAGAAAAACATATTATCACATAGTAAGTTTCTGATATTGAAGTAGATAGTGTATGGCACTCATGTGTGGAGTCATTGGTTTAGATAAATATTAACTTAGCTTATGAACCACAAAGGTAATATCAATATGAGAGAGAATAAAATATAATAATTTGTTGATTAATTGTTTACGTTGGGACACATCTTAAAGAAGATCTCCACCTAAGGAATTTAATTTATGATTAGAGTTCATAGAATTGAGTAGTTTGTATATTAGTAGTTCCACACCTTCCAATAGTTGTATGGTATAGTGGCATTGAGACAATATAATTTCAATCCTACATCGAGTCAATTCTAGTCCAAAATTGTATTTTAAGTCACCCAAACCTTGAAGCAAAAATTAGGTTCAAAGAAATAATTTAATAGATATGATAGTTTTCTAGAACACACGATAATAAAGATATTATCAACAAAGACTAATCAGTGAAAAAAATTGAACAAGGACCAATAGTAAATAAAGAGGAATCTGATTTTGATTGAGTTAATAAAAAGTAGTTATTGTTGACTAGCATATTTGTGTTAGTTTATAAATTTATATAATCAACAAACTAGCTTATCATTTTTTTATTAATGTCTTCCCCATCATTGTGGAATCTATATGGCAACTCCATATAAACTTCTTCATTATAAATCACCATGTAAAAATTTTTTCTAAAATCTAATTGATCGAGGATCAACTTTTTACTAACAATAAAAAGCGAGGAGTAATTTATTTATAAATATTTTATCTATTTTTAAGGAATTGATTCTTTTTTATGGGTATATTCCTTAGAAACATAACAATTTTATGGGTAAATTCAAATTTCATTTGATTTTTTAAGTCCATTTGCAACCAACAATATGCTTTCATTATAGTAAGCTAATAATTAACCATGTGTGATCCATCACAAGTGCATTTATTTCTACTTTCATGGCATTAGGCTATTTAAGTATAAGATAGCCTGACGATAATGTTGTGGTTCATATTTGAAAGTAAGTTGCATGACAATGTTTCTGTGTACGGTAGCCAATCAACACAATACTGTTTGTAATATCCTAAAAATAAAAATATGATAAAAATCAACCACATAACTCTCATGTGTTTATTATATATATGTATATTTCATTAATATATCAAGGTGTATTTTTACTATTATTTAATTATTGAATTACTTAATAAATGAATTACGAAGAAACAAAAAAGAAATATCCTTAAAATATATTTACTAAATTATTGAAACATAACATTCAAATAATTTTTAAGAATTTATCATAACCCTGTAATTTATAAATTGCCTTCACAATATTTTAAAGCATGATGATATTTAATTAACATTATTTTTTTATGAGAACTGTGAGTATGAAAATTAACAGTGAATTATTTAATCACGATTTTCTTAAAAAAAAATTTTCATGTGATTACAAATTAGTTTTTTAAACTAATTGATATTTATTTTTGCAAAAAATTTTTATTAGAACATTTTAGATGTAATAAGCTATTTTATTTATTTTTTAAATATTTAATTTTTTTTAAAAATTTTAATTAAAGATAATTAGCTTTTAAAATTATAAATTTTCAAAAGCATCATTTTTTAATATAAAATCAACTTGACCCCCATAAGAAACTTCACCTTTATCTTTTTAATTTCTTAATCCATGAGAAGAATAAAACAGAGAAAAAGAGAGAGGGAGAGAACAAAGAAGGAGAAGCTACATTTTGGAGGTTTTAGAGTCGATCATGTTTGACACTGGTTGAGAATGTTGATCACATCCAAATATGATATCATCACTCTACTCTGATTTAAGTGTTTTTAATTGTTTATATTGATAATCAAATTATATATATAATTATTTTGCCTTCAATTTTTAATTTTGCATAATATTCTACTCATTATTTAGAGATTCACAACACTAATCAAAATATTGTGTTGATGTAGGAAAATACTGATTTTGATGTATTCTAGGTGTTTTGGAGGTCATTTGGGCAAAATTAATGCATTTGAAAGGCTTCAAGCTATATCGAATGCTAAGGGTTTGTTGACCTCATTTTTTATCACATTTCCCTTCTTTGGCTTTTTTTTAACTCCTATCTTGATCTAAGATTCCTTCCTAGTACACTTAAGTGGTTGTGTTAGCCTTGACAAGCATGGCTGGCCTTGCTTGAGTCTGGCCCCAGCCTGGCCTGGTTTGAGTAGTCTCTGGGTCCGCTTAAGGTTTTAGTTGCCTGAGATGTGCTTGAGTTTAGTTCGAATTAAAATTAAAACCAACCCAAATTCAAATCTAATTAAAGAAACCCAAATTCAAATTTAACTAAAGAAACCCAATTTAAAAGGACATAAATTAAAAATTAAAATAAACTTTGATATAAATTTTTAATCAAATAAAATTCTACCTATAATTTAACTTAAAAATCTAATTACAAATTTGAAATAATGGGAACTAAACTAAAATGTAATCAAATTTAAAATTAAAACACACACATAAATCAGTCCAATTTTACAAATCTTAACATAAAGCTAAAGTAATACTTAAATTAAATTAAACTCAAACATAGAAGAAATCATAATAAATCTAAATTAAATCTAAAGCAAACAAAATTTAAGACTAAATTAAACTAAAATTTAAAACAAAAAGAACAAAACTAAAATGAAAAAAAAAATTTAATTAAAATTTCAACTAAAACTTGACTTAAATTTAAAATAAACAAACCATAAAAGTTACATATATACTGCTTTTCTTGTGCATGTGTAAATGCATTTAGATTGGGTCGTATGCATGAATATGCCCCAAAAATTAATATTTTTTACCCTTAATTTAAATGAAATTATTTTAATCAAATTAAAATTTTCAAATCAAATTAAATTCTTCACCTGAACTAATCTTGATGCGTGCTAGAAAATTTGCGCCTGCGAAGTAGCAGAATATCATCTTAGTGTGATACGAAGATTCATCACACACTCAGAAAAAAGAAAGCGACTAGCTGAAGATTTCCACTGTAAAAAGATGATTACGGTTAAAGATGCTCGATTTGAATATAGATTTGTTAGAATCGGTATTCATTTGATCTTCCAAATGTGTAGAAAAACCTCCAAAAGTTGTTTAATGACTTGATCTTGGCTGATTTGGTTCAGATTGGCCCATTTTTAGCTGTAAGTTTGACTGTAAGTTTGATAAAATCAGTGTTATGAATGACTTTTTATCAATGTTTGAAAATTTATTACTCAAAAAGTTGCTTCGAGAACTTATGACCTTTAAAGAGACTGCTCTACCAACATGCCACGACTGATCACACACACAGACACACACACACACACACACACACACACACACACACACA
>JXCR01144726.1:37717-79007 GCA_002079205.1 Phalaenopsis hybrid cultivar | reverse complement strand
TCACACAACCATCACAACAAACCAACCAAACCGTCCTTTAATCTCATCCATTGTCCTCTTAAGAGAAATACTCATAAGAAACTAATTCATCACCCATTCTTCTCATACAAGAAGAAAAAAAGCTCAAACATCCCGATCTCTTTCGCATTCAACGGGCATCTTCGGGTACCTGCTCCGATCATTGCAGTAATTGTAGATGGTATAATTCTGCCTGACCCACCGGAGCAGCCCATACTGTTTCGCATCGAGGCTGCGGAACTCGTTCTGATCCCACCACCGCCGGCCCTGAGTAGCGCAAAATGTCTCATTTGCGGACGCCTCGCAGCCGTCGATGTGGAAGCCGCGGTAGGAGGCGATGAAGGGGGCGTTGGCCCAGTTCGTCTTCTCGAGGCCACCGCGGGTCGCCCAGTCGTCAGCGTTCCATAAGCTGGAGTAGAGCTTCATTGGCTGATTGAAGGGGTACCGGACGCCTATGTCCTTGCTGTTCTTGAAAACCCGGATGGGCACATCGTCCACGAAGAACCTGTGAGTAGTTTTCTTCGTCAGTGAGGCATTTTGTCGAACAGTTGTAGGGTGGTTAGGTTGGCTTCACATAAATAATTCTTTTACGGGCTGGTGATAAGATCAATTAGTTTTATGCCGGTCGAGCCGACACGTAACCATGTCCTGAAGCACCGCCAAATATTGGTCAAAGAAATCCCGCTGTGGGTCCCATTAGATCTATCGTTCCCATGCACTACGCGGTTTCAGGGACATGCGCACGTGGCCCATGCGACCTCATTAAATATTATGAATCTTAAATCTATTTCGGAATAAATTTATAATGAAAATAATTTAGTTAAGTAAATTTAATAATTTCATCATTAAAATTTCAAAAATTTACATACATACCACCTATTGTTATGCATTTATACATCTAACATCTCTAATTTGATATTTTTATTTTGGTAATTTTCTATCATAAGATTATTCATGAAATTAAAAGAAATTTTTTTAGAATGATATAATATTAAACATTTGAGTATAATAAACGAAGCTTTACATATGTACTAATGTTCCGCTCAATTTCTATATATTTACATATTTAGCACCTAAAATTAAATTTTTGCATATCACTTCTAGAAAAATTGCGCTTTTCACTTTTTTAAAATTGAAAATGGTGGTATTTCTTGGATCTGATTTGAAAATTTTGGATGGCATAAATGTAAAACCTAAAAAATTTAGGTTCCGTATTTAAAAATTGAGTGGGACGTATGCAAACGCTTCTAAATATAAAGATAATTTTGTGAAATGTAATGTAAGTGCCCCTACATTTTTTTAATATTTGCTGAACATTAAACCTTAAAATTAAAACAAGCGAACTGCAAACATACAATGACATACCAAAAATAACATGCATTATAAACTACATAAAATATAATTAAAATATTTTGATTTAAGAGTAACAGGAGGGCATAAATCACCTTGATTACTCAACTTGACCAAACTTTACAAGCAGGAGCCGAAACTAACCATTTGGTAAGTTATTTTTTTGTTTTAGTTTAAGAATAAAAAAAGCTATAATTTAAATTAATTTCGGCTTTATTTAATTGCATATCTATAAGTCAGGTTTTATAAATATAGACACAAGAGAAAGATAGAAAGAGGAGCATACACAATCTGATACAAATTCCAGAGAAGAGAGTAGTCGTGGTAATCCTTGGTGGGATCAAACCATAGATAGATCCTTTGCTCCCTATTTCCCTTTCCTCCTGTGAACACATTGGTCTGTAGTATATAAGGCTGCCCCGTTCTGTTCCCCAGAAACTCAAAGTCTATCTCATCATGCTCTGCATTCTGAGAAGAAAGCTGAAGTACAAAAGGAAATAAATAAGTTTTTATTTCTGCAAATAGATCAAATGGAAACAATATAAGCTACATTACTAAGTACGAACATAGAAGGCGGTAACAGTTCCGGCTGAGTCGCCTGCAACCATTTTTATCTGCATGTTGAAGTGGCCGAAGAGGTAGGAGCCTCGAGACTGGAAGCCAGTTCCACTGTTCTTGTCCAGGTATAGCTGGATCTCATTTCCGCCATTGAAGTACTTGATGTGATCGCTGGCCCAAGTTGGCACATAGTTCTTCTGGAAGGGAACGTTCACGGCTTTTTTTGGTTCAGAGGCCATGGATGCGATCAGGAAAGAGAAGAGGACGATAACAAGAACAGAAAGGGGAGAGGAAGTGGAGGAAGCCATTCTTGGCAACGGCAGGGAGAACATGCAGAAGATGGGAGGGAGGGAACCTAGGCCCAAGTCTCGGGCTTTTAAGTTCGAGGGTTTTCAGCTTTATTGCTCTGCGCATTTTTTATTGCCTGGACGGAGGAAATGTTCCGATTAGCCAACTGGCCAACGGGCTACTACAACAACACTCCACATAGAGCTGCATTCTGATTGGAATATTCGTCTAATATTTGATCTACATTATTTATAAAAATAATATTTTATTCAAGTATTATATGGTATTATTCGATTATTTTGCGGTGTTATTGAAATATTCAATTGCATCACTTGAGTTGGTGTTGAAGTGTTATTAAAATATTCCTCCGCATTATTTGGTTTGAGGCTGTGTTATTCCAATAACATAGTGAAAATTGAAATAACACGGGGAGTATGCTGAATAATACAACCTCAAATCAAGTGACGCGGGAAATATTCCAATAACACTGTAAAATGATCGAATAACATCATATTATACTCGAATAACACATCATTTTTACAAATAATGCAGATGAAATATTCTCGTAACACAGCCGGATATTCCAATCCGCACGTAGCTCTATGTTAGGAGTCCTGATGTGATATTTTTCCTTATGGCGCAATGTCATTTTAAGGGATCTAGCATGAGAGGCGCCAAGCCCTCACACACCATGATATTATTCCAATCCGCACGTAACACACACACACACAAACACACAAACCCCCACACACCATGAGAGGCGCCAAGCCCTCTTTTTTAAAAAGACATCATTTCCCTCCTTTTTCCCAAGAGACAAATCTATTCATCCAAAAGACATGTCTCTTCATTCAAGAGTCTTCTCTAAGTGTCTAGATGCATTGAATCACTTTCATAGGGTGTTTGAATCACTTGGGAGCCTTCTAGAACATCAAAATCTGTCAAAATCGGTCCACAACCGTCCCGGGCGCTGTCGGCGTTGGTCTGGACACCGTCGGTGCCACTTTTCGTTGCTTCTCTGGACTCAGACACCGTCAACGCTAGTCTGCAACAGCTCCACTGTTTCGCTCCATTTGGCTCCGTTTTAGCTCTATTTTGCCTTCTTTCAGTCGCGTTTCGTTCCTAACAGATAAACCTATAAAATAAGCATGAAAACAACCTTTCTTTAAAGTGTAATTTCATTCAAAAACATGTGAGAAGTGAGAAGTTGATTAAGCATAGAAAGACAAATCAAATGTACCATAATTTTCTTTCTTGCTCGTTTTTGCTCCCAATTGCACCGTTTTCGCTTCTTTTTCTCCAAAATTTCATTTCTCGTACATGAAGCCAAAAACATGCAAAATACCTTCCTTTAAAGTGCAATATCACAAAAAATGAGTATAAAATATAGGTCTAAAAATACATATATTTTTTTGGTGCATCAGGCATGGTTTGGTGAATCTTCATGTTTTGCATTGGATGTTCAAAACAGGGGAAAAAATATAAAAATAACTATAAGCATAGACAGATTCAAGTCCATAATAGAATACTCCAAAACAAGCAGAGGAAATGATAGTTAAGAATACTGGAACTATGGAAGAAATAACATTTTAAGAAGGATTAAAAAGCTCCAATGAAGGCTAATTTTGGAGTACAAGGAAGGAATCTCTCTATAAATGTCTCCACAGGTAAAATCCAAGGTGACACTATTATTTTATCCTTAGTCATCAAATAATCTTGAAAGTAGATTTAGTAGCCACTTTTCATGCATGCCCCAATAAGAAGTTCAAAAAACACAATCATGATGATCTAGGAAAAATTTATTTAGTAAGCAACAAGATCTTCAATATCATGAGAAGGGTGATGTGAATATCAAGTTGCTAAACGGAACACTCTAGAAGTTCAGTGAAGTCAAAATTAATTTGTAGTATGAAAACAAATCTAATCTCTATAAGAAAGATGGCAAAGTTAGGGTACATAACTACTTTCAAAAGTGACTCATGTAAGGGCGCCATAAGGCAATGGCAATGACTCGGGTTACATTGAATGTACTCTTTCCCTGATAAAAATTAGCGACAGATTTCATTGATGAGCCTGAAACCAAGATGGAAGCATGTTTGTGGCACCACAGGCTTGACCATATGAGTGAGAAAGGTATGAAATCCCTCCTTTCAAAGAATAAACTTCAAAACTTGAAATTTGTATATTTGGAATAATGTAAGATTGTGTATATGGAAGACAGAAGAAAGTTCATTTCTCTAAAGGTGTGTCAATGATGAAGTTAAAGAAATTGGAGTTAGTGAATACCAATATATGGGCTCCTACTTAAGTTCATTACATTAGAGATTCACACTACTTTGTAACATTTATTGACAATTAGAATAAAAAGGTATGTGTTTACTTATTAAAGCAAAAATCGAGTAGATTTGAAGTGTTTAAGAAGTGGAAGCCATGATAAAAAAATGAGACAGATTTGAAGCCAATGTGTATCTAATAAGATATAAGGTTAATTATTGTGAGCAGAGATTTAGGAATTATTGTGCATCTGAGGGGATGAGTCATGAGTTCATTGTTCCAACAATTCTTAACAACATGGAGTAGCTGAGCGCATGAACACAACCATCAAAAAGTGTGCAAGAAGTATGAAGTTGCATGCAGGCTTGCCAAGCTAGCTTTAAGCATAATCAGTGAACACTACAGTGTATCTGATAGATAGTTGTTCATCAGTAACTTTGAAGAAAAGCCTACCTGAAGATCCTAAAGGGACAAAGAGGCAAATCTATCTCACTTGAAGGTATTTTGGTGTTCTGCATTCTGCGTATATGCATGTTGTTGCAGGATCCATTACTAAAGTTTACTCAAAATTAGTTTAGTGTATTTTCATTCGGTATAACTCATATAAGTTTGGATACAAATTTTTGGATTATCCGAATTAGAAGTTTATCAAGTGTAGTGGTGCTACTTTCAATAAAATGATGATGTACAATAACATGATAAAAATTTAGAATTACTCATCTATTACTTCTAAAGAGTATAGGTTTGTTAAGATTAAAAATATCATGATAAGGAGGGAGGAGAAAGAAGAAGTGCTCAATCAGATGAAGCACGGGAAGTTCCTTAGTTACATACTATTAACCTCATTTTTCGAAAAACTATCTTCCCTATTTTATATTTAATTGAATCTCACTTAAGATGAGTCTTGAGCTAAACTCTAATTTAATAAAACTAAAATATAATTAAAATGAAATTTAAATCATCCATAAATTAAAATAAACTTAAATATAAATAATTTTAACCAAACTCTAAAGTTGACCAAAATTCAACTTTAATTAACATAAACCTTAAAATTATCATTTTCTCTCCTCAGATCATTATAGGAAAAAAAACTTCATTATGAAAATTGCATGATTCTCATTTTTATATATAAAAAATCATCCTAATAAGTTTGACAATCATCTAATAAATTTTTTACGTAAACTTCTTCAGTCTAATATTTCATGCATGAATAATGCTTTCTTCAAACTCTAAAATTATTTTTTTCTCGACTGCCTGTTTCTACAATCGAAATTATATTGTGTAAGTTGTATAATCTTCATAGTCACATATGTGGAGAATACAAACTAGTTTGTGGTCACCATGCTTTTTTTACATAAAATTTTGTGATTAGGAGTTTCTTGTTATAAAAATAGTGTCACAAAAAAAATTTTAACGAGTAAGTATTTTTCAAAACAAATTTTACTATTGCATATATATAAACAAAATCTTTCAAATGACCTCTTCGTGCTCAAATTCGACTTCATTTTGGGGCCCATTGAATCAATGATAATATGGAGAGAGAAAATGATAATTTTAATAATAAAAGAATACTTGTCATACTTCACCTCAAAATGAACTAAAAAAAAATCAAATTTCAGTCAAACTTGATCTAAATTGAAAAAAAAAAAACTCATTTTAATCTTTTAAAACTAACCAAAAAACTCTAACTCAAAATTCACCAATTTTCTCTCTAAGGGATTGAGCACTCTTTGACTTAAAAGATCTTGAGATTGGCTCCACTTTGACCAAAATAAATTGCTCCATTAAATTCCTCATATTATTCTTTATCAAGTGAACTTATGATAAAATTTTTGGTCAAAACACCTAACCACCTTGCCACTTTGACTTGACATATCTTGCGATAGAGAGCTCCTTTTCCAAATGAGATTTGACCAATAACTTTCTTGCTTTGTTCTCTTCTAAATGTGATCCAATTTTTTTTTTAATTTAACCACAATAACAAACCACTTTTAAAATTTCCAAATTACCCTCCTTTTTATTTCAAAATTTCACCCTCTTTCTCCATAACCACTTCCAACTATATTTCAATCCAAATTCTCCATATCCTTCCCCCCTCATCCAACCACCACTCATTCCCTCATTCTCTTTCAAATGTTGAAAACTCTTTCCCCATATTCTCTCCCTCCAAGTCGTGACTCCGTCTACTCCTTTCCTCCTCTCCTCTTTTCCTTCCATTACCAAACCGAGAGCATCCCTCCTCTGCCTCACCTCTCTTCCTTCCACCACCTTACAAAAAGCATCCCTCCCTTTTTCCTTACTAAACCAAACTAAGAAGATCAAGGGATCAAGGAAGCCAGGAAGGAAGCACAACCAAGCAATGAAAACCTTTCATCCAACGAAAAAAAAAACAAATCATCCACAAGGAAGGTATAATTTCTCACCCATTTGTTTTTTTACCCAATTTTGCATGATGTAGTTTATTTGGTATAATGTTATCCTCCTTCTTTCCTTCATTCTTCACATGACTGATGACCCGACTTGCAATTAAGTGTATTTTTAATCTCCAAACTTTTTGCCAGAAAATGTCTCAAATTATATCTAGCAAATAGAGTGCACAAATGTAATGATTTTGTGATACTCAAGTATACATATCATTTCAAGTAATATAGGATTTAGATCGATCCCACTAGAAAAGTGTTAACTCTTAAAATCAACTTACAGAATTTCTATTTAAATTGCATATTAAACAGATAAGAGATTTAAAATGATATGCTTACAAAAAATTACTACTAAAGAGTTAAAAAAAAGAAATAACTAAATGTAACAACTTCATAAAATATAAAAACGAGTTTCAATTATATGGAAAACCTTTCCCCTTGCNAGGACAAGTAATAGTTAAGTTTGGGGGATTTTGACCAAAGGAAAATAAGTTGAGATTTTCATACCTATTTTATACTGCTTTTGATGATATTGCACTTTAAAGAAAGGTATTTTTGATGTTTTGTTGAAGGAAGGATGAATTAGGGTCATTGGAGCAAAAAGATGCAAAAGGGAGCTAATTTGGAGCGAAAAGGACTAAAATGTGAAGATTTGAACTAGGTCGCCGACAGCGCCCTCGACGCCGCCGACGAAGAGATTTTCTCGAGACTATAGGACAAAAATTATCTAGAAGCCTGCCGATGGCGCCCTCGAGGCCGCCGACGACGAGATTGACGGTTATGCCTACTCAAGCTTTGGATGAGGCCAAATTTTGAAGGGATGCTTAAGCAACTCTTGGGAAAGCTCATCTACAACTTTAAAAGAACATTTTGGCTGAAAATGGAAGAAGATAGAGGAAGTCTAGGAACTCTAAAGTGTGCTAGAGGCCTTAGAGGTTACCACTAGAGTGTAACAATTGTGAGAAATTCTTTGAGAGATTGTAAGAGTGGAGGGAAAATGAGAGATTTCTTCCTCCTTGCTACTTCGAAGAGGAATTTTGTGTGTTGTAAAGAAAGGAAGAGATTCAGAGGAACTTCAAGGAGTGTTCTTGGGGAGAAATCAGAGATAAGTTATTTACTTGTTGTAATTTGTATGAATTTGATTTTATATATGAATTCCGCGTTTTGTTGTGTTTTCCCCATGAGTTATGAGTAGTTTTCTCTGTCTTTCTCCTTGTCTCGACATTTGTGAAATGGATATTTGAATTGGTGAAGCCATGAAAATGTTTAAGAAATTGTGATGATCTTTTCACTTAGATCTTAATTTACTTTCAATCTGGCCAATTGATTTGTTAAAAAATGTTGAGTTTTACAACTAAAGTGAAAGGTTACATCCAAGATTCAGGGAGGTCGAAGCCCTTGGAAGTTGGGTGCAAATAAATTGGGAAACATTATTATCAGGTGAAGAATTGGAGATTTTAGAGTGATAGACTAAAATCCTCAATTCAGTCCTATCGTTTGGGTGCTGATGTGTAGATGTCAGCCCTCAGGTGAGGGGAACGTGGGAGCTCCGAAGTGAGAGCTGGTATCCTCCCAGCCTAACCGCAGAATCAGTAACCAAGCATAGGATTAGTCAATGTTCTTTATGCCTGGACCAAAGGGTAAAGAATATGTATACTCCTATTTGGCACAATATAAACTGAACTAATTCATTTTATCCATTCACTATAATTTCTTGACAAGGAGAATGATGTTTTCTCATATATTGTATATCACAATTACACCCTACTTTCTATCATTAGTTACTTATTAGTTATTAAAGTTATCTATTTATTTCAATTGGCTATTAGTGACAGATAAGCATATTGAACGTCATTGTTGTGATTAAAGTCTTGCTTTTCTATTATAAACATATCCTTGTGGGATCGATATCTAGGACTCCATTAGAGCCCTATATTACTTGAACGAGACGTATAATTGCATTGACAAATTCGACTTGAACATTATTGAATATTATAATTATACATCTTAACCAAATCAGACACATCTATAAAGTCATGATCAAGTCTTTAGACGGATTTGCTCAAAATTAAATCTTCTAGTAGCGTCATCAAATTCTTGTATTTGTCGATTACAAAAAAAATCCGGTCACTACTTCACTTAGTAACAGACCTTCAAGAATTCTTCTGAGTACTGTGCAAGTTAATCCAAAAGATCAAAATAGGAAGCAAATTAAAGCTATTCATTTAAGAAATGGTAAAGAAGTTGAAACAAGAATCCAAAGAGAAATTGAAGTTGATGAAGAGAAGGAAGAAATGGAAAGTGACAAAAATGAAAATGAACAAACACAAGTTCCTTTAGAAGAATCATAACCTATGTTTCCTCAAAGACTGGAACAAAAGAATAAAGATAAACATTTTACAAAATTTTTGAAAATCCTTAAAAAGTTAACGATAAAAATTCCTTTCATTGAAGCTTTGGAGCAAATGCCAAGTTATGTAAACTTTATGAAGGATATACTAAAAAATAAAAGAAAGTTTATAGATCACGAGACTGTTGCACTCAATGAAGAGTGTAGTGTTATTATTTAGAAAAAATTTCCTGAAAAATTAAAAGATCCTGGTAGTTTTACTATACCATGTGCTATTAGCAAAAAGTTTTTTTGGAAAAGCCTTATGTGATTTAGGAGTGAGTATCAATCTTATGCCTTTATCGATTTTTAAATGTTTAGATTTGGGAGAGATTTCCCCCACTACTGTAACTATCTGTTAATTGATTGATCACTAACTTATCCAAAAGGAGTTATAGAAGATTNAGCCGTCGATTCAGTAAACAAGCATAGGATTAGTCAATGTTCTTTATGCCTGGACCAAAGGGTAAAAAATAAATATGCTCTTATTTGACATTATCTAATTTGAACTGATTCACTTTATCCATTCACTATAATTTATTGACAAGGAGAATGATGCTTTCTTAAACATTGAATTTCACACTAGAAACCTTATTAGTAGAATTAGTTATTTAAGAGTTATTAAAATTATGTATTTATTTCAATTGCCTATTAGTGAAAGATAAGAAATTTGAATCATATTGATGTGATTAGGTATTGTTTTTCTAAAATCTTTGTTTGTAGCCTCTAATATTACTCCCTATGGGATCGATATCTAGGACTCCATTAGAGCGCTATATTACTTGAGTGATATGTATACGTGCATTGATAAATGTGACTTTATCATTTTTGAATATTTTATATATACATCTTTATCGAATATATACCGTTGTCAAGTTTTTGGTACTATTGCCGAGGAATTAAATCTTCTAGCAGCAATATTAAATTCTTGTAATTTTAAGCATATATAGTCATAGAGTCTCAATTCTTTTCCTTCATATAAACTTATAAAACTTTTAATATTTCAAAAATACAGTCTTTCGTTACTTTAAATATTCAACTTCAGTCTAATCCTCATATACTAAATATCTTGGCCTATAAAGCTAACCTTCATTACTAAAAATTTTCACTTAAGCCTTCTAAGATATTTAAATAAAATAAAAATTTAGTTATCTAAAGTTAAGTTCTAATATCGAACATCAAATTAAAATTAATTTTGAAAGAAAGAAATATTATTATTGAGGACAACTAAAAGTTATTTTTTCCTCACTAAAACTTTTGTTTTTCATTAAACACAATAGTAAAGGTAAAAAGAAAAAAGAAATCTAACTTTTGTAGCGAGCTTTTTATAATTTGAAGCTGTGTAGGTATTAATAAAAAAGTTGTAATAGCAGGCCTGAAAAAATTATAAGTTTTTTCTACACATAATATATTAGAGATTTGCAGGGTAAAGAAAAATTTAAATCATAAACTTTAAATTTTTACCACAAATATATAATTATTCCAATTTCAAACTAAAGGAACAAACAAAAAAAACAAACATTCATTCATAGTAATCACATTATAGTTTTAGCACAGTACAATCATATAAAAAAATCATAATACAAATAGATAAGATCACAAATCTAAAATAAACTATGAACACACTACTCTATCGATCATCATCTCCTGCATTTTCTGGTTCTTCATCTGGTTGGTACGGAGTATAGTCGTGACAAGTAGGAAAGATCACACCGGATTCTCCCCTCATGAATCTAACCTCAGCATCATGGTAAGCTATATCATACTCAACCCTTTTCCTAATGTACTCGTTATTGTTATCATTTCTTGCTTCCAATCCATTAATCTGACTGTGTGGTCTCTCAATGTCACCTTGTTGTATCATCAACTGCTCCATAACATTAGAAAGAGTATAGGTCCTAGAGATAGAAGGAATATCATGGCTAGCAGAAGGGGTAGAAGGAGCATCACTACTCTTACTCTTTGATCTCCATCGCGCATGAGCTTTATAAGTACGGATTTTAGCTTTACTAATAGGCTTCAAATGATGGAACAATTATTCACTACTATCAAACTCAATTCTTTATTGTACACATAGTGTATAAATCAGGGTAGGATGTCCTAATCCTCCATTGGTCTCTCCCTTCGCAATAGTCTGAACACTTTTATAGATAACATCACTGATGTCAATCAATCTCAAATTTTGAATATAGAAAATCAAAATAGCTCTATCTCTAGTAACTTCACTATGATGATAGGTAGGCAGTAATCTTGCATAAATGAAACAGTGCCAAGCTTTACATGCAACATTTAACATAGAAGCATGAAAATTTATCCTTTGCCTTTACTTAATTTTCCACTGTCCTTTCCCATCAATAAAAAAGGTAATAACCTAATACAAGTTAGAATCCATAGTGTTAAATGATGTATACTCATAGAAACCTAGATTCCTCAACTGATAAAATGCATTGATTCATTCTGGGGTAAATTCTACCATCTTCCCTTGAACAAAAACATGATCCCCCTTAGTCCACGACAAATTTGCATAGAATTCACGGACTATACCCAGAATTGCATCGGTAGTAAAATAAAAAAAATATTTCCCATTGTCGATCAACAATTAACTACTCCACAACTCTGCCAGAATTTTCAAAGGCTTGATCTTGTATAGACTTTTTATTGCAAAGGTTTGAGTTGAAGAGGCACTGCACTTTAACAGTAAGAAATTTCTTTCAGCAAAACCAATTTCCTCTTCCCCTTACTCATCCTTAGAGCTATTCAATATTTGCTAAAAAAATATGAAAATAATTCCAAATTAATTCCAAGATCACATTGTATTAAACTTCAAAGACAAATATAAGCAAGTAAGAACTTCTACACCATGAATAATCTCAAAACTTCACTAAAAACTCCAAATTTTGGATCTCCCTGATGTAGGAGACTTCCGTGGTAAAAATAAAAAAATCAAGTTCTAAGCCTTTAAAACGCCCCAAATTCTAATGCAAGCAAACCCTAGGTGGTGTTTTCGGCCTTGGCTGGAGGTAGAAGACGATAGCAGGGGTGAAAATGGCGGGTCCATGGGTTAATTCACAAATTTAAGTCAAATCTGGGAATTTTGGGTTTTGGGCGCCATCGATGCTAGATAGGGCACCATCGGCACTCTACTTAAGTCATGGGCGAAAGCTCTTTGTAAATGTGCACCGTTGGGCGCCGTCGGTGCCAGTTCAATTTCCAGTGTCCCGAATAATTTTTTTTTTTGCAATTTTGATAGTTTCAAAGTTACACCAGCATCTAATTAGTCTTTTTAGTCATCAAACAACATAATAAAGTGATCAAGTAACATCAATTTGACACAAACAACACAAAACATAACTTTAATTTATATAAAATCCAAATTACAAACATACACATTTGAGCACTCAAATACATAAGTTCATCAAACCAAACAACATAAAATTTTAGCATCGCACACAACCATAATACTCTAGCGCTAAAAACCAAACATAAACACAAAACCCAAATATAATAAGTCTGAAATTGTATAGTAAAGCAATCCAATTACTAAGCACACCTAGTATATTAAAGTTCAAATACTATATACGAAATATAATGTAGAGTCACTACTCCTCATCAGTATCATTGTTATCTTCTCCTATGATATCTCCCATGGATTGGTGGTGCATGAACAAATTCTAAGAAAGACGATATGGGAATTTGTCAGTCGAATCTTCAAAAATCAAAGCCTTTCTCTTCATCAAAAGTATCAAACCCTCTTTAATATGCCTAATGTGATCAAATTGTTCCTTCATCCGATAATCCACATGATCAAGTAAATCTAAAATATTATTAATTGCGTTCATAAGATTTTGTACCTCTTTCTCCAATGTCTTAATCTTCTTCAGACTCAATTGTAAACTTTTAGTAAAGTTGTGAACTTTGAGATGGTTGGTCCGCAATTATGCTCATATTATTTTCATCTCCAATTGCTTGGCAGTCAAACATGTTAGTTGAGTCTAGGGGATTCCAAGGAAGATGCACTTTTTCCCAGCTTTCATATGGTACTTGTGATTGGCTGCAGAGAAGAAATATGGTGGAAGGATGTTCAAGCCCATCCTTAGATCCATGTACAATCAATCTGAAGACAAATTTCACAATTATAGTACCAATATCAATAAGCCTTCCCATTTAAATACAATAATTTTGAATCGCACAATAATTCATGAAGAAATGCCATTGTTTCAACACAAGATTTAATAATGTAGCAGAGAAACTTACATACCCATTGTCTCTTATCTTCCAATCTTCACTTTCATCCATCAGAAATTGATAAATCTCATTCACGTTGTCTCTCATAGGATTAAAATTTGTGTAATTGAAAATTGAAACATTTTCTATCATAAATAAGTTGTTAATCCTTCAAGTAGTAAATGGTACAAACCTACCTCTCACATAGACGACTCCTTGGTTGATGCCATGAAGATTGCATAAAATTCTTTCACCACAGGATTGACTACAGTGACAATAGAGTAGCATAAAACATCCCAATGCCTTTGCACAATAATCTCCTCTACTCGAATACTTGCAGCATTCAAACCATAATTTTGAAAGCCTCTATCTTTGATTAGCCTCATCTTCTCCAAAAATTTGTTGAAAAGTCGTTGCTCTTTGAAATTGATAAACTTTCTCCTATTAAAAACTCTAAACCTTGAAGTTTCTAAAGAGTTGGAAGCCATGGGGTGCGAATTTGTGATCTATCCTTTTGTTTTTCTAGAGTTCAAGGGTTTAAAATTGAGTTTACGCAGTTATAGGGGTGAAAATCCCATCTAAATCCACCAAAAACTACAAATTCAAACCCAATAACCTTCTCCTAGTCATCAGTGCCGTCGACATTAGATAGAGCACCACAACGCTCTATCCTTGAAAATTGGCCAGTCTCTATGCAAATGGGCGCCATTTGTACTAGAGCACTGAAATGCTCCAAACTTTGTTTTGGCTAGAAATATTCCAAATTTTTTATACGATCCATTAATTATCATTATTGATATTTACGAGTGAGAAAGAATTAAATATATAATTAACTAATATTAATAACAATTTGAAAAAAATACATCTTAAAAATAAATATCGGTTGCCTCCCACAAAATACTTGATTTAACGTCGTCAGCGAGACAAACTTAGTTTTCATCAGGTCGACTCAACATTAAAACTTCTCTAAAACTTGGTCGAGATCCCTCAAAATAGGGTTTTAATCTAAGACATTAACTTTAAATATTCTTCCAGTTTTAGGATCTTCAATGATAACAACACCAATCTGATAAACTTTTATAACAGTTAAGGGTCCTATCTACCTAGACTTTAGTTTCCCAAGAATTAATCTCAATCTCGCATTGTATAACAAAACATTCTGTCTAGGTTCAAATTTATTTTTTATAATCTTCCGATCATGCCATATCTTCATTTTCTCCATATAAATTCTATCATTATCATAAGATTCTTTTCTAATCTCTTCTAATTCATTAAGTTGCAATAATGTTTTCTCACCAGCATCCTTTAAATTGAAATTTAATTCTTTTATCGCCCAATATGTTTTATGCTCCAATTCTACTGGTAAGTGGCAAGTCTTCCCAAAAAGTTGTCTATAAGAAGACATTCCTAAAGGTGTTTTATGAGCAGTCCTATATGCCCATAATGCAGTATCAAATTTAATAGACCAATCTAATTTATGGGGATTTATAGTTTTCTACAAAACTCATTTAATTTCACGATTAGATACCTCAACTGAACCACTTGTTTGGGGATGATAAGCAGTAGAATTTCTATGCATAATATTATACTTTTCAACCAATCTCTGAATCAAATTATTCAAAAAATGAGATCCACCATCAGTAATGATTACTCTAGGTGTTTCATATCTTGTAAAAATACTTTTCACTAAGAAATTTGAAACACTCTGAGCATCACATTTGGGTGAAGTTATTTACTTCTAAACATTTTGATACATAGTCTACAACAATCAATATATCAAAATTCCCAAATGAAGGTATACATTGTCCCATAAAATCTAATCCCCAAGCATCAAAGATCTAAACTTCTAATGTAAAATTTAGAGGCATTTCATTTCTTCTAAAAATGTTACATTCTCTCTGACATCGGTCACATGTTTAAATATATCTACAAGCACCCCTAAAAATAGTAGGCCAATAGAATCTAGATTGTAAAATTTTATGTGCAATTTCATAAGTTTCAAAATGTCCTCCAAATTTTGAATTATTACGTCTTTGAATAATTGGTTCAATTCCTTCGAATGGCACACATCCTCTAATAACAATATCCTGACATTTTTTAGATAAGTATGGGTCCTCCCAAAAGTAAAATTTAACATCATATATAAATTTCTTATGTTATTGCCTTGTTAATTCAGGTGGTAAAATATTACTCACAATATATTTCACAATATCAGCATATCACGGTAAATTTCTTTCCATAATAATATAAATTTGTTCTTGACAAAAATTTTCTATTATTTCCTTTTCAAAATCAGATAATTCATGTGTTTCCAGTTTAGATAACTGATCAGTTATTTGATTATCAACTCCTTATCTATCAACAATCATAAAGTCAAATTCTTGCATTAAGAGTATCCATCCAATTAATCTTGGTTTAACGTCCTTCTTTTGCATTAAATATGTGATAACTGAATGGTCTGTATGTACTGCACATTTAGTCTAAAATAAATGTGACCTAAATTTTTCAAAAGCATATACAATAGCTAATAACTCTCTTTCATTAGTGGTATAATTAATTTAAGTATCATTAAAAGTTTTACTTGCATATTATATAACTTTAAACATTTATCATACATTTTTCCTAGAATAACTCCAATCTCATAATCACTAGCATCACACATTACTTCAAAAGGTTTCTCCCAATCAGGTGAAACTATTATAAGTGCAATGATTAATTTCTATTTTAATAATTCAAAGGCTTTTAAACATTCTTCATTAAAATCAAATTTCTTATCTTTTTCTAAATGTTGGCAGAGAGGCTTGGTAATTTTTGAAAAATCTTTAATATATCGCCTGCTAAAACTAACATGTGCTAGAGAACTTGTAACCCTTCTCATTGTAGTGGGAGGTTTCTCTAATTTGAGTTTTTGCGGGTTCTACTTCTATGCCATGTTTAGAAATTTTATGTCCAAGTACAGTTCCTCCTACAATCATAAATTGCCATTTTTTCCCAATTTAGAACTAAATTTGTTCTTTTGTATAAATCTAAAACCTTTTCTATATTATTTAAACATGTGTCAATTGAAGTTCCAAATATAGAAAAATCATCCATAAAAACTTCTACTCCATTATCAATCAAATTGCTAAAAATTGATATCATACATCTTTGAAAAGTTGCACGTGCTTTGCATAGTCCAAAGGGAACTCTTCAAAAAGCAAAAGTTTCATATGGGCTAGTAAATGTGAATTGGTAATCTATCTAACATTTGATCTAGAAAAGGTAAAGGAAAGTGATCTTTTCTAGTGGCCGCATTTAATTTCTATAATTATTAGAAATTTTCCAACCATTGACTTGTCTTGTTGGTACTATTTCATTTCTTTCATTCACTTCAATGGTCACTCCTCCTTTCTTAAGAACACAATGAATTGGACTTACCCAAGCACTATCTGAAATTGGATTTATAATTCCATCATCTAACCATTTTAAAATTTCTTTCTTAACTATTTCTTTCATCATTGGATTTAATCTCCTTTGTGGATTAGCTCTAGGTTTCTTTTTTTCATCTATTAAAATTATATGCATACAGATCAAAGGAGTGATTCCATTAATATCAGCTAAATTTCAACCAAATGCTTTTCTATATCTTTTTAATGTAACCAATAAATTTTGTTTTTGTAAATCATTTAAATCTAAGGATACAATAACTGGTAATGTAGATAATTCTCCTGAAAACACATACTTTAAATGGTTAGGGAGAATTTTCATTTCAATTTCAGGAGTTTTTATAATAGATGGAATTAAACTCTTATCATCATTTTTTGTAGTATTTAACATCTCAAATCTTTCTTGAACATAATCTAGTTCTACATTATCTATCTCATCATGATCATCTTACATCTCAAATCTTCATTTTATATTTCCTCTTCAAACATTTCCTTAAAATGATCATCTCTCAAATAATCACAAATTTCCATTCAAAGGCTTACATCATCTTTTCTATTAAGAGATATTTCATTGATTATAAAATATTAAATGTTACCTCTTGATCATTAACTCTCATAGTTAATTTACCTTTTTGAAGATCTATCATAGCTCTTCCAGGTGCAAGGAATGATCTTCATGAAATACTAGGAATTTCTTTATCTTCATCCATGTCTAACACAATGAAGTCCACAAGAAAGATAAATTTATCAACCTTTACTAAAATGTCTTCTACAACTCCTTTATGAAAAGTAATAGAACGATCAGCTAATTGGAGAGTTACAAAAGAGGGGAAAATTTCTCCTATTTCCAACTTTTTAAAAGTTGATAGAGGCATGAGGTTAATATTGGCTCCTAAATCACATATGACTCTTCCAAAAATTTTTCACCATCACACAATGAATAGTGAAACTTCTAGGATCTTTAAGTTTTTTAGGAAGCTTTTTATGAATAATTTTACTACACTCTTCACTAAGTGCAACAGTATCGTGATCTGTAAACCTCCTTTTCTTGTTAAGTATATCTTTTATAAACTTCACATAATGCGACATTTGTTTTAAGGACTTAATGAATGGATTATTTACTGTTAATTTATTGAGAATTTCTAAAAATTTTGAAAAATGTTTACCTCTATCTTGTTTTTTCAATCCTTGAGGAAACGAGGGTGGTCTTTCTACAGTAATTTTCATTAGTTTAAGAGGATATTCTAAATCTGGATATATTTTATCATTTCCATTTTCATTTCCCGCCTTCTCTTTTTCAACTTGAATTTCCCTTTGTACTCTTGTTTCAAATTATTTTCTGCTTCTTAATTGAATAGCCTTGATTTTTTCTTTACCTTAATCTTTTTTTTAGATTTCAACATTGCTAGGGAGATTTCCTAGAGGTCCATTACTAAGTGCAGTAGTAATATGCCCCAACTGAGTTTCCATATTTTTAATTGCAGCTCCCTGACTTTGTAATTGGTTCCAATGACTTTGTAAGTGATTACCCTTGTTTAAAACTAAATTTTCCATAGACAATTTCTTCTCCTTAAATTATGGGTTACTATTAAAACAAAGAGGATAAGAAGGTCTATAGTTAGTATTTCCCTGGTTGTTCAAATTTCCCAATGGGTTCACTGAATTTTTCCCCCATTGTGGATTTGCTATTCAAACTTAGGTTTGGGTGGTTTTTCCAACCTGGATTAAAATAATTCAGGGAGTGCTGGGTATATTATTTATAGCATTGAAGGTTTCCTATGTTGATTGAGAATCTACTATTTGTCCTAATAAATTTTCCTCTAACACCTGAGGTACTTGAGAATAGTTCATTATGCATTGATCTATTTTCTTTGAAGGAGCAGCAATTTTAGAAACTATCATGGTTATTGCATCAGAATCATGAATACTAGCTACTTTTTTAGGATTAACTGGTTCAGAGGGCCATTGAAAATTATTGTTAGTCATCTCCTCAATTAAAGAATATGCCTCGTCAAAAGGTTTTGACATTAATGATCCACAAGCAATGATATCAATAATAGATCTAAGAGGTCCTACTAATTCATTATAAAATGTTTGAATTATTAATCAATTAGGTAAAGAGTGATGTAAACAATTCCTAAGTAGATCATTATATTTTTCTCATGCTTCATATATTGCTTCTCCTTCAAACTAAGAAAAAGATGTAATATCATTTCTAAGCTTAGCAGTTTCTGATGGAGGGAAATATTTTGACAAAAAATTTTGTTATAATTCTCCCCAAGTTTTGATAGATCCAGAAGCTAACTAGTTTAACCATGCCTTAGCTTTATCCCTTGGTGAAAAAGGAAAAAGTCTAACAGCATCATTCGACACTCCATCATATTTAAATGTAACACATAAGTCTAGGAAACTAGAAAGATGTAAATTAGGATCTTTATTTGGTATCCCCAAAAATTGATTGTTTTGTACATTTAGATAATAGTAGGTTTATGTTCAAATGAATTAGCAGCTATATTAGGATTTTGAATAGTGATAGCGACTTTATATATGCTTAAAAATATAAGTATTTAATACTGCTGCTAAAAGATTTAATTCCAGAGCAACTACACCAAATTTTAATAACATTTACAGATTCAGTAAAGATGTATGTATAAAATATTCAATAATTGTAAAGTCACACTTATCAACACAAGTATACGTATCGCTCAAGTAATATAGGGCTCCAATGGAGTCCTAGATATTGATCCCACAGGGAGTAATATTAGAACTACGAACTAAGACTTTAGAAAAGCAATACTTTAATTGCAACAATGGAATTCAATTTGCTTATCTGTCAATAATAGGAAATTGAAATAAATATGTGATTTTAATAACTATTAAATAACTAAATATATTAATGAAGGTTCAAATGTGATATTCAATATATAAGAAAACATCCTTCTCCTTGTTCAAAATTTATAGTGAATGGATAAAGTGAATTAGTTTAAATTATATTGTGCCAAATAGGAGCATACATATTCCTTACCCTTTGGTCTAAGCATAAAGAACATTGATTAATCCTACACTTGTTTACTGAATCTGCGGCTAGGCTGGGAGGATACCGACTTTCACTTCGGAGCTCCCACGCTCCCCTTGCCTGAGGGCTAACATCTACACTTCAGCACCCAAACAATAGGACCGAATTGGGAATTTCAGTCTGTCACTCTAAAATCTCCAATTCTACGCCCGATAATTTTATTTCCCTATTTTTGTGCACCCAACTTCCAAGGGCCTCCAAATCTATGCCCGATAATATTATTTCCCTATTTATTTGCACCCAACTTCCAAGGGCTTAACCTCCCTAAATCTTGGATGTAATCTTCACTTTAGTTGTAAAACTCAACATATTTTAACAAATTACTCCCTGAATCTTGGATGTAATCTTCACTTTAGTTGTAAAACTCAACATATTTTAACAAATTTATCCCTGAATCTTGGATGTAATATTCACTTTAGTTGTAAAACTCAACATATTTTAACAAATCAAATATCTCCAATTCTACTCCCGATAATTTTATTTCCTTATTTATTTGCACCCAACTTCCAAGGGCTTTGACCTCCATGAATCTTGAGATGTAATCTTCACTTTAGTTGTAAAACTCAACATATTTTAACAGATCAATTGACCAGATTGGTAAACTTCACTTTAGTTGTAAAACTCAACATATTTTAACAAATCAATTGGCTAGATTGAACTTCCAAGGGCTTTGACCGCCTTGAATCTTGGATGTAATCTTCACTTTAGTTGTAAAACTCAACATAACTTAACAAATTAATTGCCCAGATTGAAAGTAAATTAAGATCGAAGTGAAAAGATCATCACAATTTCTTAAATCAATTGGCCAGATTGAAAGTAAATTAAGATCAAAGTGAAAAGATCATCACAATTTCTTTAACATTTTTGTCGCTCACAATTCAAATCACCATTTCACAAATCTCAAGACAAAGAGAAAGACAGAGAAAACTACTCAGATATCATGGGAAAAACACAACGAAACTCGGAATTCATATTTAAAATCAAAGTCATACAAACTACAACAATAAATAAACTTATCTATAATTTCTCCCCAAGCAAACTCCTCGAAGTTCCTGTAAATCTCTTCCTTTCATTACAACACACAGAATTCCTCTTCGAAGCAGCAAGGAAGATGAATTCTCTCACTTTCCCTCCACTCTTACAATCTCTCAAATAACTCCTCATAATTTAGACTCTCTACACTTTTTCACACTTTAGTTTGGATCCTCTCTCTCCCTCTTTTTGGCCAAAGTCTTCTCTTTAAGGATGTGGAGGAGTTATCCCAAGAGTTGCCTAACAACCGCTNTAAGTTAAGATCGAAGTGAAAAGATCATCACAACTTCTTTAACATTTTCAATGCTCAACCAATTCAAATCACCACTTCACAAATATTAATACAAGGAGAAAGACAGATAAAACTACTCAGAACTCATAGGGAAGATACGACAAAACTCAAAATTTGTATATAAAATTAAAGCAATACAAACTATAACAAGTAAATAACACTTTTCTCTAACTCCTCCCCAAGTAAACTCCTCAAAGATCCTCTAAATCTCTTCCTTTATTTATAGCACACAGAATTCTTCTTTGAAACGGCAGGGAGAAAGAAATCTCTCACTTTTCCTCCACTCTTATAATCTCTCAAAGAACTCCTCACAATCTAACCCTAAATTAGACTCTCTACACACTACTGGAACCTCTATAACACTTGCAACTCCCTTCTCTCACTCTTAATTTTTGGCCAAAATCTTCTTTTAAAGATGTAGAAGAGTTTTCCCAAGAGTTGCCTAAGCATCCCTTCAAAAATTATCTACATTCAATGCACCTTTTGAAATAACCGTTGATCTCACCATCAGTTGCCTCGAGAGCGTTGTCGTGGGCCTTCCAAAATAATTGGCTAGAGTCCCAGGAAAATCTTGTCGTCGGCGTCGTTGGGCTTGCCGTCGGCGCCCTAGTTCAAATCTTCATATTTTGGTTCTTTTTGCTCCAAATTTGCTCCTTTTTGCATCTTTTTGCTTCAATGACCATAATTCATCGTACCTACAAAAAACATCNGTCCTCCACTAATGCATAGTTGGATATAACCGCCGAGCTCACCGTTGGCGGCCTCGATGGCGCCATCAGCGGGACTTCTCAGTGAATTAATTCTAGAGTCTCGAGAAAAGTCCGTCGTCAGCACCGTTGGGCTCACCGTCGGCGCCTTAGTTCAAATCTTCACATTTTGGTCATTTTTGCTCCAAATTTGCTCTTTTTCACATATTTTTGCTCCAATGATCTAATTCGTCATTCCTGCAACAAAACATCAAAAATACCTTTCTTTAAAGTGCAATATCATCAAAAAAAGTATAAAATAGGCATGAAAATCGCTACATATTTTCCTTTGGTCAAAATCCCCAAACTTAACTATTACTTGTCCTCAAGTAATTTTAGTACTATATAAAAATTATGATCTGTAGTAGTAAAGTTTTAATTCGGAAATACTATAAGTTTGATTTAGGTAAATATCATAGTTAGATTTTTAGAAAAAAAATCAAGTAATTGAATTAACACTGTAGCCACAAGATTATCTAGTCATCAAGTTTAAGAGTTATAGTTTTCTATTCATTTCAAGAATTATTATATGTTGTAATATTAGGTCACTTAGAATATTCAAATGATACAACTCATGAGAACACTACTAGTAAAAGATCTAATCCATAAATATAAGTTCAGGAATGTATTTAGGTTTTCAAACACTACTAGTAAAAGATGCTAATCCATAAATATAAGTTCAGGAATGTATTTAGGTTTTCCTTTTAGGTAAAAGATGCATCCATAAATATAAGTTCAGGAATGTAATTAGGTTTTCCCTTTAGAAAAGATCTAATCCATAAATATAAGTTCAGGAATGTATTTAGGTTTTCCCTTTAGGTAGGTCGAGAGATGTTAATCCATAAATATAAGTTCAGGAATGTATTTAGGTTTTCCCTTTAGGTAGGTCCAGTCCAAGAATGACTATATGTTGTAATATTAAGTCACTTAGAATATTCAAATGATAAGAACTTCATGAGAACACTACTAGTAAAATTAAGTCACTTAGAATATTCAAAAGATAGGAACTTCATGAGAACTCTACTAGTAAAAGATATAGATGTTGTAATATCAAGTCACTTAAAATATTCAAATGATAGAAACTTCATGAGAATATTACTATTAAAAGATGATATTCTATAAATATAAGTTCAGGAATGTATTTAGGTTTTCCCTTTAGGTAGGTCCAGTGAAGCCAATTTTTGATTAGGCATATCCTAAAGCTTCTCCTCACCTTCATATTTTTTTCTTTCTTTTCTCTTTTTCATTTGGATTGTTTTCAATCTTATATATTTTTCTTTTCTTTTAAGGGATTGTTGTCAATCCCTTATTTTTCCGTTTTCAAGTGAGGATTACAATATTTGGATAGCCTTTAATGATTTTGAACATCACCTTTCTTTCCCTAAATTTGAAACTCAAAGCATTCCCTTACCTTATAAATATTTCATAGCTTTTACATCATTGAGCCCCAATCTTTTCTTCTCAAATGAATTTCCAAATTCTTAATACTTTAAAATATAGTTTCCTTTACTTTAAATAGTTAATTATAATCTTATTCTCTTATACAAAATATCTTAAGTTACAAAATTAATTTTCATTACAAAATAGCTACAAAATGTAGTTACCTGAATTAAATTCACTACATAAAATTATATAAATAATTTTTGAAAATAATTAAATAAAGGACATCTAATAGTTAATGTTTTTTTCCCTCCCCCAAACTTAATTTTTTAAATATGAAATGATACATGTGGAAAGAAAAAATCTAAATATAAATCATACCTCAGTATTTTAGGCATTTTCATCATTCTGAAATTTTTGCAGTCCTTCTCAAAATTTCTACTTCACATGGTCTGTAACATTAAGAGCTTTCTACACATATAAATCATTAGAGAATTGCTAAGTAATGAAATTTTGAAATAATTATAAAACTAAAACATTAACAAACACAACACATCCACAATACTAAACAAAATAATTACAATTCAAATACAAAATAAAGATCATATTACAATACAATTCACAAAGTACTAATCAACATCCATTATACCACACATGCAAATTTTAACTACCACACTAACTTTATAACAAAAAATAAAAATTATCTAATCATAACATAACAATGAAAATGAAAGTACAAACACTCACAAACATCCATTTTTATTATAAAAGATCACAAAAAAAGTACAAGTACATCAATTATATTCAGATATCAAAATCCTAAACTATGTCTTTGTCTCCTTGACCAGCAGGTGGATTGGGCTAATAGTGAGTATATTGGGTACATTCATTTAATATCAAAATCCCAAGCTATATCTTCATCACCTTGATCAGCAGGTGGATCGAGATGATACTGAGTATACCGGGGGCACTCAGAAAATGTAACATCAGGCTCACCTCTGTAGTGTCGGGCTTGATTCGTAATAAGCTATCTCAAAATTTGAATGCCTCTGAAGGTACTCACTATCATAATCATGTCAACGTTTTAAACCTCAAATGCTTTCATTTACGAATTCTGTACTCTTTCGCTGCAAGGTCAACTCATTCATCAAGTCAGTTAGGGTAGGGGAACTAGAAGGTGGAAGGTCATAACTTGTAGAGGGGACCTCTCTACTAGTAGAAGGCTCTTGACCCCTACTTCTAGTTCTCCATTTCTCATGGGATTCATAAGTTTTTAGATTGGCTTTATTAATGGGTTTCATAGGGTAAACTAATTCCCATCTCCTCCAGCTTCCACTCCAGAAAGTTGGCAAAGTGCATAAATAAGGCCAAGATGTCCTAGACCTCCACTTGTTTTACTCCTTGCCGTAGTCAATATAATCTTAAAAATAATTCTCCCCACATTTATATTTCTATTATTATAAAATACAAAAATTTAGAATAGCTCTATCTCTAATTACCTCACTATGGTGATAAGTTTGTAACAGAGTAGAGGAAATAAAATAGTGCCACACTTTAGAGGTGGTATTTAACATGGAGGAAGAAAAATTTACCCGTTCTCGTTGCTTTATCTTCCATGTTCCTTTCCCATCAGTGCGAAAGTTAATCACATCATTCAGGGAACCTTCCATCATTCTGAAGGATTCATAATGGCAGCTATAAGAGTCTGGGACTTCGTAAAAGGTGTTAATGCGGGTGGCATTAAATTCAACAGGAAATCCCAGCACTTGAACGATTCCATCTTCAAAATAGATTACTTTAGCAAAGAATTATTTCACAATATTTGCATCAACTTTATTTGTGGTGTAAGAAAAGTTTTCCCACCTCTGCTCGGTAATAACTCGTTCAATTTCTCCTCACAGACTCTTAAAAACTCGATCTTGTATACAGTTCTTTCCTTTAAATACTGAAGTAAATCTTGATTGAGCATTTACACTAACGAAACGAGACTCGTCGAACTCAAGTCATCCTTTTTGTCATGGAGCCATTTCAATCTAATCACAATTATAGAGAAATTCCAAAATATACTTCAAATATGCAAATAATGGCTTCTAAAAGTAATTCTAAGAGTTCAACACTAAGTTCCACGAATTTCTTCCCAATATTTTCTTCACATTCTCAAATTTTTTGGATCTCCTCAATGTGGGAGAAATTCATGATGAAAATCAAATATTTTTAACTTGGGGTGAAACTTTTATGATCAAATCCGGTGTCTAAATGCCTTGAAATCGCCTCCCAATCCAAGATCTCTCAAGCCTTAGTTCAAAAATTGCATTTTTCAGAGGAAGGGGATGATGATTAGTGGCGGTTGACAGGTCAAAATTGTGGTTAAAGGTGTTTTTTTTTAGGGATCTTGCCGTCGATGGGGTATTTGGAGCCATCAGCACGCTCTATTGAAATTAAATCCCAAGTCTTGGAAAAAGTCCGCCGTCGGTGGCATCGAGGGCGCCGTTGCCGGGCTTTGTTGATTTGGTTCAATTCCCCAATTTTTGCGATTTTGATCAATTTCAAGCCTCAACAACTTTTGTTTAATCATTATAGACATAATTTTAAGTGATTAAATGATGTACTTATCACAAATAAACTTTCACAACACCAAACATCACAATTATATATAAATTCTAAGAGTTACAATTTACATTACATAACACACCTAAGTTTGGTATTTTCTCAACCTCACACATTAATTCAGCGTTGCAATCCAAGCCACAACACTCAAAATGCTGAAAAGAAAACATCCTATGCTTAGTCTCAACTATATAGAGATCTAAAAGCATAATTCTAAAGAATAGCAAATGCAATGTTCAAATCAAATTACATAGATAGACAAATAGGTAGCAATATAAATCTACTATTCTTCCGATTCAGTACTAGATTCTCCTCTGAGATCACCCATTGATTGCACATGTACAAAGATGTTATAGAAGGGTCGGTATGAAAATTCTTCAGTAGAATCCTCTTCTATCAATTTCATTCTCTTCATCAACCGTATCAAACTATCTTCAATATGACCAGAGTGATCAAAATGTTCTTCGATCCTCCAATCTAGATGATCGAAGAAATCAGAGATATTATTTACTGCATTCATAACATTTTGTACCTCTTTCTCCAATTTCTTGATTTTATGCAGGGAATCACTCAGTTGGGTCCAAAGGTTTCCAAGGTAGAAATACCTTTTCTGAATTTTCATAAGATAATTGGAACTAACTGCAAAGTGAGAAAATTGTGGAAGGGTGTCCAAGCCCATAAGTTGATCCATGAACGATCAGGCCCAAAATCAACTTCACAATTATTGATCCAACATCGAACGGCAGTCCCTTTTGGATGCAGTAATTCAAAATAACACTTTCTTTAGAAACTTTACCGATCTTCATTGTCGGTAACAGTTTCGAAGAAATGAAGAAGTGTGAGTGTTTTAAAACGGGATTTAGGAGTGTCGCAAAAAACTAACATACCCGTTTTCTCTCATTTCCCAGTCTTCAGTTTCATCTGTTAAATATTGGTAAATCTCATTCAACTGGTTTTTTGTCGGGACAAAGTTGGAATAATGGCAGACAAGAACTTTGTCGATCATGTATAATTCATTGATCCATGCAGAAGTGAAAGTTATTCATCTACCTCGCACATAAATGACTCCTTGGATGATTCCATGCAAATTTGCATAAAATTCGTTTACCATAGGAACAACCACGGCGGCGGTAGTATAACACATCACTTCCCATCTTCTCCGCACTATCATCTCTTCAATTGTCATAGAGGGATTATTCAATCTGCGATTTACGAATCCTCATTCCTTGATTAATATTTTCTTCACCAGTACCTTATTGAAGATTTGCTGCGCTTCCACACTAATAAAATTTCTCTGATTGAACACTCGCATTCTCAAATTATTAAGGGAATTGGACGCCATAGGAATTAAATTGGTGGAGTTTCACTTCATTTTTGTGGGAAATATGATCTTAGGAACAAATTTAGGAGTTTAAAATGAGTAACTCCCGCGCAAAAACTACCAAAACCCGCCATTCAAACTCCAGAAATCGCCATCTCATCGGTCTCACCGTCCACGACGTCGAGGGCACCGTCGGCGAGCCTTTTATATTTAATTGCCTGAACTCTCGGGATAAACCCGCCGTCGGCAGCGTCGATGGTGTCGTTGGCGCCCAATGCAAAAAATTGCACATTTTTGCTCTCGTCTGAATGTGTTACAATTTTTCTCTATGGATCCAATTTTTATGATGATTCAAGGGTAAATAATAGTAGAGCTCAATACTACCACAAACTAATGATAATTTCAAATGAAAACTACTATAATCAAAACAAACATAAAGATAATTATGGGTTGCCTCCCATAAAGTGCTTGGTTTAACTTCGTTAGCCCAACTTATTTAGGTTTATTCAGGTTGACTGATCATTAAAGCCTTTTTAAAATTTGCTCTTTTACCCTCAAAATATGGTTTTAATCTACGTCCATTTACTTTAAATCTATTTCCAGTCTTCTGATCTTCAATCTCAATAGCTCCGTAAGTATAAACTAGAGTCACAGTAAAGGGTCCTAACCAACGAGGCTTCAATTTCCCAGGGAATAACTTCAGTCTAGTGTTGTGAAGCAAAACTTTTTATCCTGGTTTAAAGTTCTTCTGGTTAATTTTCTGATCATGCCATAATTTTAGTTTTTCCTTATAAATTCTATCGTTATCATAAGATTCATTTATTAATTCCTCTAATTCATTTAATTGTAATAATCTCTTCTTACCAGCATCCTTCAAATTATAATTGAATTCTTAAATCGCCTAATATGCTTTATGCTCCAATTCTACTGGTAAGTGACAAGCCTTTTCAAAAATCAGTCTGTTAGGAGTCATTCTAATAAGAGTTTTATAAGAAGTCTTTCCAAAAATCAGTCTGTAAGGAGTCATTCCAATAGGAGTTTTATAATCAGTCCTGCGCCCATAATGTTGTATCCAATCTAGTGGACCAATCTATTCTACTAGGGTTCACAGTCTTTTCCAGTCCATAATGCAGTATCCAGTCTAGTAGACCAATCTACTCTACTAGGGTTTACAGTCTTCTCAATTGTGGTATCCAGTCTAGTGGACCAATCTACTCTACTAGGGTTTACAGTCTTTTCAAGTATTTGGTTAATCTCTCTATTAGAAACTTCAGCTAACCCAATGGTTTGCTGATGATAAGAAGTAATGATTCTATGAATAATATTAATCATTCTAGGCATTCTTTATCTAGTGAAAATATTTTTCATTAAAAATCTTGAAACACTTTGAGTGTCACAACGAGGTAAAACTTGTGCTTCAATCCACTTTGAAACGTAGTCTACTGATATTAATATATATAAGTTTCCAAATGAAGGAATAAATGGTCCCATGAAATCTAATCCCCAAACATCAAAGATCTCAACTTCTAACATGAAATTCAGAGGCATTTCATTTCTTTTAGATACATTGCCTACTCGTTGACATCGATCTCATGTTTTTATGTATCTATAAACATCTTTAAAGATAGTAGGCCAATAAAATCCAACTTGCTCACAAGTTTTTATGTATCTATAAACATATCTAAAGATAGTAGGCCAATAAAATCCAACTTGTAAAATTTATTAAGCAGTTTTATCAATCCTAAAATGTCCTCCAAATTCAGAATCATGACATTTCTGAATGATTAAATCAGTTTCTTCATAAAGGCTCATCCCAAGAATATGCTTTCGCGTCATGAATGAATTTCTTTGTTGTTGCAGAGTCAGCATAGGTGGCAAAATATCACTTACAAGATAGTTAACAATATCAGCATATCATGTTATTTCCCACTCATTAATATTATAAAGTTGTTCATCAAGGAAAGTGTCTGTAATTTCATTGTCAGTATCAGATAATTCATGATTTTCTAATCTTGACAAATGATCAGCAATTTGATTATCAGTTCCCTTTCTATCAATAACCATAAGATCAAATTATTGCATCAAAAGTATCCATCTAATTAACCTTGGTTTCACATCCTTCTTTTGCATCAGATATTTAATAGCAGAGTGATCAGTGTGCACAACACATTTAGCTCCAATTAAATAAGATCTAAATTTATCTAAAGCATACACAATGACCAGTAACTCTTTTTCAATAACAATATAATTAATTTGTGCATCATTAAGAGTTTTACTAGTGTGGTATATAACTTTAAAAATATTTTCATACCTTTGTCCAAGGACAGCTCCAATAGCATAATCACTAGCATCACACATCAGTTCAAATGGTTTCTCTCAGTGAGGTGAAACTACAATAGGGGTTGTGATTAATTTCTTCTTTAATAACTCAAAGGCATTTAAACAGCTTTCAGTAAATTCAAATTTCTTGTCCTTTTCTAAAACTTAGCGTAGAGGTTTAGTAATTTTTCAAAAAGNACCTTTGTCCAAGGACAGCTCCAATAGCATAATCACTAGCATCACACATCAGTTCAAATGGTTTCTCTCAGTGAGGTGAAACTACAATAGGGGTTGTGATTAATTTCTTCTTTAATAACTCAAAGGCATTTAAACAGCTTTCAGTAAATTCAAATTTCTTGTCCTTTTCTAAAACTTAGCGTAGAGGTTTAGTAATTTTTCAAAAAGCTTTAATAAAACGCCTGTAAAAACCAACATGTCCAATAAAACTCCTAACCTCTCTTACATTAATAGGAGGTGTTAGTGTAGATATACCTTGAATTTTTGCAGGGTCTGCTTCCATAGGATCTTCCAAAATTTTATGCCCTAATACACTTTCTCCTGCAACCATAAATTGACATTTCTCCCAATTTAAAACTAAATTAGTTCCTTCTCATAACTCCCTTTCTATCAATAACCATAAGATCAAATTCTTGCATCAAAAGTATCCATCTAATTAACCTAGGTTTCACATCCTTCTTTTGCATTAGATATTTAATAGCAGAGTGATCAGTGTGCACAACACATTTAGCCCCATCAATAACCACAAGATCAAATTCTTACATCAAAAGTATCCATCTAATCAACCTTAGTTTAGTTCCTTCTTTTGCATCAGATATTTAATAGCAGAGTGATCAGTGTGCACAACACATTTAGCTCCAGTTAAATAAGATCTAAATTTATCTAAAGCATACACAATGACCAGTAACTCTTTTTCAATAACAATATAATTAATTTGTGCATCATTAAGAGTTTTACTAGTGTGGTATATAACTTTAAAAATCTTTTCATACCTTTGTCCAAGGACAGCTCCAATAGCATAATCTTTAGCATCACACATCAGTTCAAATGGTTTCTCTCAGTGAGGTGAAACTATAATAGGGGTTGTGATTAATTTCTTCTTTAATAACTCAAAGGCATTTAAACAGCTTTCAGTAAATTCAAATTTCTTGTCCTTTTCTAAAAGTTAGCGTAGAGGTTTAGTAATTTTTCAAAATTCTTTAATAAAACGCCTGTAAAAACCAACATGTCCAATAAAACTCCTAACCTCTCTTACATTAATAGGAGGTGTTAGTGTAGATATACCTTGAATTTTTGCAGGGTCTGCTTCCATACGATCTTCCAAAATTTTATGCCCTAATACACTTTCTCCTGCAACCATAAATTGACATTTCTCTCAATTTAAAACTAAATTAGTTCTTTCTCATAACTCTAAAACTTTTTGAAGATAATTTAAGCATGCATCAAATGATGTTACAAATACAGAGAAATCATCCATAAATACTTCCAAGTGCATTACATAATCCAGAAGGCATTCTTCGAAAAGCAAAAGTTCCAAAAGGACTAGTAAATGTTGTCTTTTTTGATTCTCAGGAGCAATAGGAATTTGATGGTAACCAGTATATCCATCTAAAAAACAAAAATATTTGTGCCCAGCAAGTCTATCGACTATTTGGTCTAAAAAGGGTAAAGGGAAGTGATCTTTTCTGGTGGCAGTGTTTAATTTTCTATAATCAATGCAAATACGCCACCTAGTAACTCGTCTGATAGGTATTAATTCATTATCTTCTTTTGTTTCAACAGTTACTCCTTTCTTAGGAACACAATGAATTGGACTTACTCATACACTATTTGAAATAGGATATATAATTTCAGTGTCTAACCATTTCAAAATTTACTTTTTAACTACTTCTTTCATCATTGGATTTAATCTTCTTTGGGGATCAACTCTTGGTTTATATTATTCATCTAATATAATTCTTCTTTCATCATTGGGTTTAATCTCCTTTGTGGATCTACTCTTGGTTTATATTGTTCATCTAATATCATTATCATTGGGTTTAATCTCCTTTGTGGATCAATTCTTGGTTTATATTGTTCATCCAGTATAATTCTGTACAGATCAAAGGACTGATTCCCTTAATATTAGCTAAGGTCCAACCAAAAGCTTTCTTATATCTTTTCAATGTACCTAACAATCTTTGCTTTTGCAAATCATCAAATTCTGAAGATATAATAACAGGTAATGTAGATGAGTCTCCCAAAAACACATATTTGAACTGTCTAGGCAATATTTTCAACTTAAGTTCAGGTGGTTTTATAATTGACAAAAATAGATTCTTATTAGCATTTTCTTTAATATCTAGCATCTCAAATCTTTCCTGAACATAATCTAATTCTTCATTTTCTAATTCATCCAAAATAATTTCATCACTTCCTTCAAATTGTTCTTTCTCTTCATAATGTTCTTTAAAATTTTCTTTCAATAGATGTTCACTAATTTCCATGCAAAAACATTCATTATCTCTTTCAACAACAGAGTATTTCATAGATTTCACAATGTTAAAAGTCACTTCTTGATCGCTAACTCTCATCGTTAATTCTTCTTTTTGAACATCTATCATAGCATTTCCAGTAGCTAAAAATGGTCTCCCTAAAATGATAGGTATTTCTTTATCTTCCTCCATATCTAGAACAATGAAATCCACAAAAATGGTCTCCCTAAAATGATAGGTATTTCTTTATCTTCCTCCATATCTAAACTAATGAAATCCACAAAAAAGATAAATTTATAAACTTTTCCTAACACATCTTCTATAACTTCCTTAGGATATGTTACTGAACGATCCGCTTACTGATGAGTTATGTAGGTGAATCCTAATCTTTTGAAAATTGATAGAGGCATAAGATTAATGTTGGCTCCCAAATCACATAATGCTCTTCCATAAAATTTTTCACTATTAGCACACGACATAGTGAAACTGCAAGGATCTTTTAATTTTTCAGGAAATTTTTTCTGAATAATTGCACTACACTCTTTGCTAAGTGCAACAGTTTCGTTATCCGTGAACTTCCTTTTCTTGTTCAAAATATCTTTCATAAATTTCACATAATTGGGCATTTGCTCTAAAGGTTCTACAAAGAGAATATTTACTGTTAACTTCTTAAGAGTTTCTAAAAAAAGAATATCTTTCATAAATTTCACATAATTGGGCATTTGCTCTAAAGCTTCAACGAAGGGAATGTTTACTGTTAACTTCTTAAGAATTTCTAAAAACTTGGAAAATTGTTTATTCTGTTTAAGCTTCTACGAAGGGAATATTCACCGTTAACTTCTTAATAATTTCTAAAAATTTTGAAAATTGTTTATTCTCTTTATTTTGCTTATTCACCGTTAACTTCTTAAGAATTTCTAAAAATTTTGAAAATTTTTTATTCTGTTTATGTTGCTTCAGTCTTTGAAAAATGGTGGTGGAGGTTTCTCCACAGTAATTTTCATTGGTGTAAGTGGATATTCTAAATCTGGCTACTCTTGATCTTTTTCTTTGTCAGTATCCACTTTCTCTTTTTTAGTTTTCATTTCTTTCTGTACCCTTGTTTCCAATTCTTTTCCACTTCATAATTGTATTGCTTTGATTTTTTCTTTTCGTTGATCTTTAGGATTTGGTTCCACAGCACTCGAAAAAGTTCCTAATGCTCGGTTTTACTAAGCGCAGTAGCGATATGCCCTAATTGGTTTTCAATATTCTTAATAGCAGTTCCTTGATTTTCTAATTGATTTCCTTAATTTGAGTGTTACTATTAAATCCTAGAGGATAATAAGGTATATAGTTAACATTTCCTTGGTTGGATGAATTTCCTAATGGGTCACTGGTTTGTTCGACTATTGTTGATTTGTAGAAGAATTGTTATTCCAATTAAAATTTGGATGATTCTTTCAACTTGGGTTATAATAGTTTGAATAAGGGTTGTTGGGTTTATTGATAGCATTTAAAGTCTCATATGAAGGTTGAACATCCACAAATTGTCGAGACAAATTCTCTTTTATCATAGGAGGTGTTGGAGAATAATTCATTCCATAATGATCTAATTTCTTTGATATTGCAGCAATGTGCGAAGCTAACAAAGATAATGCATCAAAATCATGGATACTAGCTACTCTTTTAGGATTTACCCTTTCAATGGGCCATTGAAAGTTATTGGTAGCCATCCCTTCTAATAACAAATAAGCTTCATCAAAAGGTTTTGACATTAACAAACCACCAGTTGCATCATCTATAGTCGATCTAAGTGATCCCACTAATCCAATTATAAAAAGTTTAAATTATCAACCAATCTGGTAATGAATGATGAGGGAATTTCCTAAGATCTTTAAATCTCTCCCAAGCTTCATATATTGACTCTCCATCAATCTCACAGAACGAGGTTATGTCATTTCTAAGTTTGGCAGTTTTAGATGGAGGAAAATATTTGGATAAAAATTTCTGTGACAGTTCTCCCCAAGTTCTAATAGATCCTGGTGCTAACAAATTTAACCAGATCATAGCCTTATCCCTCTGTGAAAAAGGAAAAAGTCTAAGTCTAACAACATCGTTTGAGACTCTCTGATATTTAAAGGTAGCACACAGTTCTAAAACTAGCGAGGTGTAAATTAGGATCTTCATTTGGTGTACCTCCAAATTGATTGTTTTGTATCATTTGGATAATAGCACGTTTAAGCTCAAATGAATTAGCAGCTACATCAGAATTTTGGATAGATAAGTGAGTTTCATCTGCTATAGTATTTGCATAATCTCGTAGGGGTCTAGGTTGGTGTTCATTTTCTATTCCTTGATTGTTCATGTTGTTTTCCATTGTATCAGAATTTCTAGGTTCTCTTCTCAGTCTTCTAATTATTCTAACAGTGTGTTCTAATTTAGAATCGTAGCGTATAAGATTTTCAGGTCCAAATTTATGCATACAATTTGAAATCAGTACACAGTAAAATATTTAACAAAATATGAAAATAAGTTACAATTCAAGTAAAGATTTTATACAAATCCTAATTTGTCTCTTACTCTAATTATGATTCTTGTTTGCTCCCCGGCAACGGCGTCAAAAACTTGACAGTGACTTTATATATGCTTTAAAATATAATTATTTAATACTGCTGCTAAAAGATTTAATTCCTCAACAACTGTACCAAAACTTAATAATAGTTATAGATTCGGTAAAGATGTATGTATAAAATATTCAATAATTGTAAAGTCACACTTGTCAACGCAAGTATACGTATCACTCAAGTAATATAGGGCTCTAATCGAGTCCTATATATTGATCCCACAGGGAGTAATACTAGAACTACGAACTAAGACTTTAGAAGAATAATACTTTAATCGCAATAATGGAATTCAATTTGCTTATCTGTCACTAATAAGCAATTGAAAGAAA
Source organism: Phalaenopsis hybrid cultivar (assembly GCA_002079205.1). Lineage (NCBI taxonomy): Eukaryota > Viridiplantae > Streptophyta > Magnoliopsida > Asparagales > Orchidaceae > Phalaenopsis > Phalaenopsis hybrid cultivar. The sequence goes on along the minus strand of JXCR01144726.1, from coordinate 43,864 downwards.
CTATTTAAATTTTAATAACTATTAAATAACTAATTATACTAATGAAGGTTCGAATGTGATATTCAGTATATATGAAAGCATCCTTCTCCTTGTCAAGAAATTATAGTGAATGGATAAAGTGAATTTGTTTAAATTTTATTGTGCCAAATAGGAGCATACCTATTCCTTACCCTTTGGTCCAGGCATAAAAAACATTGACTAATCCTACGCATGTTTACTGAATCTGGGGCTAGGCTGGGACGATACCGACTCTCACTTCAGAGCTCCCACGTTCCCCTTGCCTGAGGGCTAACATCTACACTTCAGTACCCAAATGATAGGACCAAATTGGGGATTTTAGTTTGTCACTCTAAAATCTCANTAGTCTGTCACTCTAAAATCTCCAATTCTACGCCTGATAATAATATTTCCCTATTTATTTGCACTCAACTTCGACCGAATTGGGGATTTTAGTCTGTCATTTTCTAAAATCTCCAATTCTACGCCCGATAATTTCATTTCCCTATTTATTTGCACCCAATTTCTGTCACTCTAAAATCTCCAATTCTACGCCCGATAATATTATTTCCTTATTTATTTTCACCCAACTTCCAATGCAATCTCCAATTCTACGCCCGATAATATTATTTTCCTATTTATTTGCACCCAACTTCCAAGGTTTCCAAATCTATGCCCGATAATATTATTTCCCTATTTATTTGCACCCAACTTCCAAGGGCTTAACCTCCCTAAATCTTGGATGTAATCTTCACTTTAGTTGTAAAACTCAACATATTTTAACAAATTACTCCCTGAATCTTGGATGTAATCTTCACTTTAGTTGTAAAACTCAACATATTTTAACAAATTTATCCCTGAATCTTGGATGTAATATTCACTTTAGTTGTAAAACTCAACATATTTTAACAAATCAAATCTGAATCTTGGATGTAATCTTCACTTTAGTTGTAAAACTCAACATATTTTAACAAATCAATTCGCCAGATTGAAAGTAAATTAAGATAGAAGTGAAAAGATTATCACAAATTCTTAAACATTTTCATGGCTTCCCCAATTCAAATCACCATTTCATAAAGNATGCATAGTTGGACATAACTGCCGAGCTCACCGTCGACAACCTCGATGGCGCCGTCGGTGGGCCTTCGCAGTGAATTAATTCTGGAGTCTCGGGAAAAGTCCGTCGTCAGCGCCGTTGGGCTCGTTGTTGGCCCCCTAGTTTAAATCTTCACATTTTGGTCCTTTTCACTCCAAATTTGCTCTTTTTTACATATTTTTGCTCCAATGACCCTAATTCATCACTCCTGCAATAAAACATCAAAAATACCTTTCTTTAAAGAGGAATATCATCAAAAATAGAATAAAATAGGTATGAAAATCTCAACATATTTTCTTATGGTTAAATAGTTAAGTGAATTTCATCTGATGTAGGGTTATCATAATCTCTTAAAGGTCTAGGTTGTTGTTAATTTTCATTTCTTTGATTATTTAAATTGTTCACCTATTTTTTGGAAATTTTAAATTCTTTTTTTTGCTTCCAAAATTTTTAATTGTACATTTTTACTGTGAATCACAAGGCACTAAAGCTTTAGATCCAACACTACGCATACAAAATCACACTAAACACTCTTAAAGTAAGTAAGCACACATAATTACAAATTAAGAAATAAAGGTTTTCAAATACTACTAATTTTATTGTTATCGTATTTATACTTTACCTAGCGACGGTGTCAAAAACTTGATTGAGACTTTTTTATATGCTCGATTTTATCATGTTGACACCACTACTTAAAAACTTTAATCTCCGGTAGCCATACCAAAACTTGATGCTTACTTTCTATTTTTGATTAATTTTATATCTTTTATTTAGTCACAATTATATAAACGATAGTATATGTATTGCTCAAATAATCTAGTGAAGTCTTGGTTATCGATCCCACAGGGAAAGTTATGAAACTTTAAAGCATAAAGCGTAGTATAGAAATCCATTATTCAGATTACAATGTGTGTACTGTAATTATTAAAGTTGCTAAATTGTAAATATGACTAAACAGTAAGTTTACTAAAGTTACTTTTTATACTTCTAAACAAAGTTATCTAACACAGAACTAAGTTTTGTATTGAAATTTTTAAATAGGGAAAAGTGTCCTCCCCCTTACGATGATACTATGATGAGTGAAAAATAAACATTAGTGAAGACCTTGTATTGTGCCAAATAGGAGCATATATATTCCTTACCCTCTTCCAAGTGCTATAAATAATATTGGCTAATCCTAAGTTTAGTACCTAAATCCGTGGTTAGGCTTGGAGGATACTGGGTCTCACTCTAGAGCTCCAACTTCCCTTCGCCTGAAGGCTAACTCTTGCTTTAGTTTCCAACCACTAGAACTGATTTGGGGATTTTAGTCTGTCCTTCTAAAATCTCCAATTGTACGCCCAATAAAATTTATTTCCCTATTTATTTGAATTCAACCCCATGAACTTGACCATCTATGGAATTTGAATGTGACTTTCACTTTTTTTGTAGAATACATAGTCCTTTCAGATTGTTTGTTTCACGATAGGTTTTAACAATTCAATTGGACAGATCAAAAAGTAAATGCAACACAAAGTGTAAAACCATCACAACATTTTAGCATTGATTCGTCACATCCAATCTAAATCATTACTTCACCATATCTCATTACAAGGAGAAAGACAAAGAAATCTACTAAAAATTCATGAGGAATATACGACAAAATAAAGAATTTATATATATAAGCAATATATGCAAACAATAACAAGTAAATACAACTTATCTCAATTTCTTCCCCAAGCAAATCCCTAGAAGTTCCTTTGAATTCTCTTCTCTCTTTACAACAACACACAATTCCCTCTTTAGATAAGTAAGGAAGAAGCAATCTCTCACTCTCCTCTCCTCCTACACTCCTTAGAGAGGAATCCTTCACAAGGGTTTCACACCAACCCTAGACTCTCACAACACTCTCCAAACAAGACAAAAAAATCCCCACAAGACTCACACCCCCAAACTAGGGTGCGAAAAACACTTTTAATTTTGTTTAGAACAAATTCCCAAGAGATTCCTCAAGTAACCCTAAAAAATCCATCAATATACAATAAATTCAGGATCAAACCGACATCGGGCACTGTCGGTGCTGGATAGGGCGTCGTCCGTACTCGATCGCTTCAAAAGTTTTTAACTCTCTAGAATTGGGCGTCGTCGATGTTGGATAGGGCGTCGTCGACGCTGGATAGGGCGTCGTCGGTGCAAGTAGGCAGATTTTACTAACTTTCTTCTTTTTTCTACAAATTCTTTCCTTTTTTTTTCTTTTGCTCCAAATGCCTTAAATCATCACATCTACAACAACATATGAAAAATACCTTCCTTTAAAATGCAATATCACAAAAAATGAGTAAAATACATGTGAAAAATCCAACATATTTTTGGTGTGTCGGAATGCGAAAAATATGTCAACGGAATCAAAATCCATACACATACCCAAAACTTTTATGATTGTGGAAAACAAGGATGGCATGTAAAAAGTATGTGGATGAAATCAAAATCCATGCATCGAGTTGAAAATTTCATGGGAATTAGAAATTAGGTACTGGCTCCGAGAGGAGAATCAAAATTTGGGTACCGACCTCAAGTGTACTATAAGTGCGAAGAACTTGTGAGAAGAGTTAATTCTTCCTTTAACTCATTGCATCTCACTAACTTACTTCAAATTTCTAAGGGAATCACTACGCAAATATATTAGGTACTAAGAAATGATTTTTTAGATTCTAATCCCAATGATAGAATCATCCCTAACATATTGGGTCTCAAACACCAACCTCAGGTATCACCTTATCTCAATAATTAAGCACCCTTAGCAGTTATAAGCATAGTGTAAATTCATCCTCATGTTACTCATCAAATAGGTTAGCTACAACTACCAAATGAAAACAAGGTCAAAGAAAGAAAGTAACAAAATTGAGATAGAACTTTCATTTCTAAACTTTATGATGTCTCTAATAAAACTCAAGTCGAGGTGAGACCCGAGTCGTAGCAGATTCATCAATCCAACCATGATAAAAGAATATATAAGTCTAGCCATAATAAGAAGTTAAGGAATCACCTCCCTCATAATACATAAAAATCAAATCAAACTACTAACAATCTAAACATTTACCAATTATAAATCAAAATGATCAATCCACACTAAAGAAAACACAATACATCACTAACAATCATAACTCTCAAGCACACTAAATCAAACCACATTGATAACTATAGGTTACCTCCGATAAAGCACTTTGTTTACCATTGTTAGCTCGAAAAATGATTCCTCCTGGATCAAAATTTCATCTAAGTAATCCTTGATCAATCACCCAATCTTTTACAGACCCAGGGATTCTTACAAATTCCTCATATTTAAAATTTTCTTTCAGCTCTTCCTTTTCAGATTGATTCAAATCTTTGTTCCTCATATTTCTTTTTAAAATTAATATTCTTCTAGTGATTTTCTCAATTTTTATATTAATATAATCTCTAAATTTTATATGAAATGGATTTTTATATGATAATTCATAATCACCCAAATTTTGGATCAGATTCTCTCTAGATAATTCAAATTATGGATCAATTTTTTCTATGTTACTCTTTTGTTTAAAGTTGTCTTTCAATTCTTTCTCTTCGTACTGAGTAAAAGGTAGAGGTGGTCTTCCTATATTTATCTTTATTGAGGAAATAAGTTTTTCTAATTCCTTAGGAATTTTTTTCATTGGTCTTTTAATCTCCTTATCCTCATTTATGAACTCAAAGTTCTTTTGAAACATATCCTTAAATTATCTTCTAAATATTATTTTGATAAATTTAAATTGCTCATCATTCATCTCCTTAGGGTTTATCTCAGGGTTAATAGGTAATATCTCTTGGGGGTAAATGTTAATTGCATTAATAATCTGCCCTAGTTGGTTTTTTATATTCCTTGATGCGACCTCCTGATTTTCCAGCTCACTCTTCATTTGAATCACAAAATCTTCTAACATTAATTCCCTCTCCTCATTCTGTGGGTTGTAGTTCAATTGAGGAGGATTATTAACTGAGTTAATAATCTGCCCCAATTGGTTTTCCATATTTCTTATTGCGGTCCCTTGATATTCCAGCTCACTCTCCTTTTGAATAACAACCTCTTCTAATAAATTCTTCTCATCATTTTGTCGGTTGAAGTTAAAATTATGAGGAAAAAAAAGTTCATCATTATAATAGCCATGATTATTCCAACTACATGTTTGATTAAATTGATTATCTTCCAAATATTGGTCTTCTTCTCCAAAATTATTATTCCAGTTAAAATTCAAATGATTCTCTCAACCTGGATTGTAATAATTAGAATAAGAATTATATATCTCATGGCCAGTTTTAATCCATTGTCCAAATGAATTTTTCTCAATAATTAGGTTTCATTGAGGATATCCTTCTATGTATTGATCTAACTTCCTCTCAATATCTGCAACCTTAGAGATTAAAATTGTAAGCATATCTTGTTGATGATTTGCCACTATTTTGGGGTTTACCCTTTCAAAGAAACTAACATTATAATCCATATCTGAATATTCATTAAATCATTGATCCACCATTCCTATATTAAATTCATGGAGTCTTTTTAAATCTCTCCCAAAAGTTCTCTCCGTATCTGACTCAAAAAATTCAAGGTCTGCAGCTCCTGAACTACGCATACAAATCTAATAACTTTTTCTTTTTCTTTTCTTTTTTCCTTTTCTTTTCTTTTTCTTTCTTTTCTTTTCTTTTATCTTTTTTTCTTATTTTAGGCAAAGATTACTATATTTGGATAGGTCTTTAATGGCTTTGAAACCCACTCTTCCTTTGAGTTGAAATTTTTCTTTCACTTAAAAAATAAATAATAGTTTTGAAAATTAGTTTTAATAAATGAACTTTAAGTTTTGAAAATAAAAATCTAAATCTTCTAATTTTTTTTAAAATACAATTTTTTCTTACTAAAGATAGTTACACTATATTTAGCATTTTCTACACTAAAAATTTTTAACTTTAAGTTTTTCTTCATTTCTATAAATTTTAACTAAATTTTCTTACTCATTTCTAAAATCAAAGTTTTACTTCCCTTATATAACTTCATATATATA